>JBBPCY010000136.1:9761059-9780899 GCA_037974405.1 Brachyalestes nurse
GCAGCTCCATAAAGACGTGGCTGGAGGAGTTCAGTGTGGAAGAACTTGACTGGTCCACACAGAGCCCTGACCTCAACTCCATCCAGCACCTTTGGGATGAACTGGAATGGAGATTGTGAGTCAGGCCTTCTAGTCCAACATCAGTGTCTGACCTCATAAACACTCTACAGAATGAATGGACACAAATTCCCACAGAAACTCCAAAATCTTGAGGAAAGCCTTATGGAAAGAGTGGAAGCTGTTATTGCTGCAAAGGGGGACCAACTCTATATTAAAGTCTTTGTGTTTGAATGCAATGTCATTGTTGGTGTAATGATCCCAGTACTTTTGTCAGTATAGTGTATAATCTTAATTGTATGCTGGGAAACAGTAGACAGTTGTAGCATTAGAAGTCTAGCCCAAGGACTCTTATTGGGCTAGTGTTATGTGCTAGCCCAGGCAGGCAGTACTTTTGCAAGGAGTGCTCTCCGTCTAGTTTGGCATGACTAAGACCATCTTGCAAAATCCCAATCCCACACTACTTCATGCTGAAACTGCTGATTTAGAGTCTATTTCTCTATTTATATTTTTGTAGTATAATACAGCTGCATGATGCACAACTAAAGTACATTAAAGATAGTTGTACTAATACAGCTACATAAGAAATTCCAGGTAGCAAATTACATGAAAATACTGCAGTAGTTTGCTTCACATTTACAAGTTTTTATGTGCATTGTGTTGGGTAACTTTGCTAAAAAAATTGTACATTTCAACATGTTCTGGTTAGATTTGACAACATTTATTACGAGTATTTGTACTCACTATCAGCATCGGGAATCAGGTTTTGGTATCAGAAGGAAAAAGTGATATTGGTTCATCCTTATTTAAAATGCCCAGGTAGAACATGTTGATTAGGAAGAGAGAAAACCTTAAATGTATGTGCACTTAAATGTGCTTCAGCCTTAAATGTACCTCTTTAAGGTAAAGTTTCTGCAAATGTAGACAGGAAAGCTCCTTTCAGTGTCTAATAGTTGTAGTTATTTCATTTAAGGAAAGTGGTTTCTGGACCATGAACGCATTCACAAAGCTGGAGGTCTTGAAAGTGCCAAACTGCTCAGGAGAATTTCTTAAGTAACTGTTATTGTATCTTAGCAATACGTGCTTGACTGCAGGCCAGACGTGCTCGCCAAAGAACTCCCAATACCTCTCCTTTTCTTAATCATATGCTAGTTGTATAGATTTGGCCTGGCTTCATGTAAGTCAAACTATCTCTGGTCTTTATTTTCCTTTAGATTCCAGAGCCAGTTCACTGCAGATCCAAGCTCGGCATACAGCTTAGCAGTTTGAGTAAGAGACCACAGAGAATGCTCTTATGGATCATCCAGTATAGATGGGAATGTAATTGATTTAAAACTGACATCCTGCACTTTGTCATGGTCACTGTCTCTCTGGAGCTCGTATTAGGTTGTCAATTTTTGTAATTTGTTGCAAATAGTATCTTATAAGCATGAAGTGTTATTTAGTACTGATTTTATGAATTGCTTTTAACATGACAGTGAAAGTCTACTAGATGGGGCAGGATGCTTTCAGAGAGCACATTTTTAGGAGCAAGTCAACATTCAGTATAACAGGCAGTGAATACAGAAGTAGGCAAGTATAAATAAGAAGCAATAAGAAACCAGGCCAGAGCCAAAATCATGGGAAACAAAGGGACAAAGAAACCCAGAAATGTCCAGAATATTAAAGTACATATAAACCAAAGTGGCCCATTACAGTCACACATAAACACACCACAGCACACAGTGTGAACAATGCATCTCTGCATTTAACCTGTTCACCAAGTGAAGCAGTGGGCAGCACCTGGAGAGCAGTGTGTGGAGACGGTACCTTGCTCAGGGGTACCTCAGTGACGACACTGGCAGTCTTGGGATTCTAACCCACAACCTTCTGATTGCAGAGGCAACTTCCTAACCACTAGGCCACCAGCTGCCCCACTGCCCCTACTGGTTGTTTGATTTGGCCCACTATAAAGTTAATTCTTATTTTCCTTTTTTATTTCCTTTTTAAAGAGTTTTTAAAAGTAGTGAAATGTTAAAAACTCAATTTTAAACATACTTACCTTCTTTACCTTCTACATTCTTTGCCCTGCTGCTGCTATATTTGCAGAATTATATAATTGCTGTCTTTCTCTGCTCTGCATTTTTGCACACGTAACTGTGCTGCTAGAATACAGTATCTGTCATAGTGCTGTACTCATCCAGACCAGTGTAGTTATTGTGCACTAAATGTTTTGTTGCTCTTGTGTTTTTCTTGCACTCTGTTTTGTCCTGTCTGCACTTGTGGTCCTGTGGTGTTTCTGATTGTGTTCTTGTGTTGCTCCATGATCCTGGAGGCACGTTGTTTGGTTTCACTGTGTACTGTGTGTGTATATGGTTAAACTGACAATAAACCTACTTGACTTGACCTGATATGCATAATGTTTTTGGCCCTTTGGACACCACAAGCACTGCACTTTGGCCCCATGTGAAAAAGAATTGAACAACCCTGAGTTCAGAACTAGCTGCTGGATTGTGTGATCACTAGTGGGCAGAGCAAGGGGGAGCTGTACCTGGAATGAACCAGTCCAAACTGGGAGAGAGCAAGCACTGCCTCACAGTGGTAGTGGTCATTTCACTTGTTCACTGGCCTACTCATCCACCACAACTTTGACATTGCTAACAGCGTCAGTCTATTTCTGCTCCATTTTCTGCTAAAAGACATCACTGGGGACTCTTCTGTCATTTTGTTCCCCTTTTATATCTGTCCTACCTATATTGTTCTCTTATAAGAAAGTGAAAACTGAAGTTAATCCTTTGAAGAGGTTTCAAATGGACATGTGTAAATATCCTCATTGGTCCAATTGTTTAACTTCAGAGTTTCCTGGAGTGTACCAAAGGCAATGGCTGTGAACTTCTCCCTTTGTAAATATGATCTGGCATCTCTCAAGAGTATCATTATTCCCTCCTTTTAATTCAAACAATTATGTTTGACCCCTGTCAGTCAAAATGAAGCCCTTTCTTGACTTTCAAAAAAAGACAAAGAAAAGGCCAGTGGTCAGAAATTCAAAAGATGAGAAGATAACAGCTCATGGTGGATTTCTTTAGAGGTCTGGAGGCTGAATGCATTTGTGTTGAAGCTGTGCCGGGGGTGACCTGGGTGATTGAGTGGAGCGTGTGGGCAGTGGCGCTGTTTTATGTAAGGTCAGCAAGGTCATTAGCATGAAGGTCTCACCAGCAAGAGTTTAGCCTTTCTGGAAACCTTCACCCCTACAGATGATCGGCATGCCTGAATAGTGTGGTGTAAATTTGTTACTGCATTTCAGCAATGATTTGTCCAAAAATAAAATGTACACATCTTTTCCTTTGCCCCAACACCTTAAATGTAATTGATCAGCCAACACATGATTTGTGTAAAAGTGTAAAGTGTCAATTTGTCATACGCGAACACAGTGTGAACAGCGCAAAATTGTTCTTTGCATTTAACCAATTCACTAAGTGAAGCAGCGGGCAGCCAGGAACACAGCGCCCAGGGAGCAGTGTGTGGGGACAGTGTGTTGCTCAAGGGTACCTCAGTGGCGCCACTTGCAGTCCTGGGATTCAAACCCACAACCTTCCGATACCTCCCTAACCACGAGGCCACCAGCTGCCCCCCAGTTGTCTCTGAAGTTTGAATTCTTTAGATCTGCACTGGAGTTTATAATGTGGCTAGCAGGTAATGGAGGCCTCTAGCCACCAGTTTATCAGTACAAAGCAACATATCTTTAAAAAAAATCAACACACTTGCCTAAAGGGCAAATATTCTTTTTGGGTGTACACTTTTCCAGTTCTTTTCAGCTTTAGGGGAACAAAGCTGAAGCTTTTATTCGGTCCTTCTATAGCAGTAATGGATCTTTTCTGGTCTGTCAAGAGAGAAATGAGTCTGCTTTGTGTCACTAGGTTTTAAACCGGTTGGTTAAAAGGAAAAGGAACGATTTGTAGAATCAGAAAGCCATTTGAGTTTAGACTTTTCATCTTCTGTTAGACATTTGCGGAGGAGGCGTGTTCTTCTTCAAGATTTGATGAGACAATACTGCTTTTAGTCTTCTTAGGTTGGCTAAAGTTCCTTCCAGGAGCTGGCGACGGCATCCAGATCTCCGCTGTTTTGGAGAGAGATTTGCTGCTTGCCTCTGGAGGACAGGAATAAGTAGATTAGTTAAGGAAACCCCTCAGGATCTCCTTGTACCCATTCAGTCAAGGATTCAAAGCACATGTTATGGACAAAAATGTGCTGTTATGATAAAAACATGCTCACAATATATCCATTATAGTTAACTGCAAACAGTTTTGTTGCTAGCCAGTAAGTGTTGATATGTTTTTATCAAAAGCTGTCATTTTTAAAGACTTTATGGGGCTGTAAGTTATTTTCAGGGGTACTTGTAAAAATTGGAAGGTAGCACCTTTACTTGAAGCTTTGCAGGGACTACCTGGAAGATCTGAGCCTCTATCTCTCCAGCTGGCCTGAAGCCTGCCCATTCTGTCATTTCTTGGTCTTGTTCCCAAGCTGCTCCCAATAAAATTAGCCCTTGTGCTCGCAACAGGTCAGTTCAAAAGAGCATGACAGCGAAGGTAAGCCAGGCAGGAGTGACCAGTATTTGGGCAAAGACAACAGTGAAGGAATGAGCTTAGGCAAGTGCTACATTTACTGGTTTAAGAATGAAGGCAAAGTGTGGCGTTATATAATGCGTGAAATAAGTTAGAAAGTCGTGGCTCTAAACTCTGATTGGCTAAGCCCCATTTAAAATAACATATATTTAATCACATGTATCAATTTCTATGTCAAAGTCAGTATGAATCATGACACATTTTCTTCTGTAGCCTGACATATAAGTTATATAAGTTAGGGTGGATGTAAGGGTCTGAGCTAGTTGAGACATGATGATGGGAGATAGTTGCTAACATGCTGACATGATGATGGGAGGTAGTTGCTAACATGCTGACATGATGATGGGAGGTAGTTGTGGGAGGGAGAGGTGAAGCGTGATATTATTGGTTAATATTATTTAGGGTTGGAAGGCCTGTAATGAGAAATATTACATTTAGTGCCCAGATTTCCCATATTTAGGGCACAAGGGCAGCTGGTGGCCTGGTGATTAGGGAGTTGCTCATGCAATCAGAAGGTTGTGGGTTTGAATCCCAACACTGCTGGTGTCACCACTGAGGTAACCTTGAGTAAGGTACCGACCCCACACACTCTTCCCCGGGTGTCCCTCATTGGTGGCAGCCCACTGCTTCACTTGGTGAGTGGGTTAAATGTAGAGAAAGAACAACCAGCACGAGGGGGCGTGGCAGACGAGGCCTGGAAGTCACAAAAGCAAAAAAAAAAATGCGGAGGATACCTGCAGTTACCGTGAACCTGTGGGGGTTTATTAGTTCGGTTCTTTGAAAAATCCGCAAGAGACTGAAGCCGCAACTGCTGAACCGTGTGTAAGTGGCGGTTTACTGTATTTACATCATGATATTTTATGAGCATTTTTTGTTTCAAACCAATAAAAAAGTGATAGTTATGAAGTTTTTTAAATTATTTTTCTTGGTGATATATATATATATATATATAATGAAAAAGCAGTACATTTCAGCCTTGGTGAAATTTAACTGTCCCCTATGAGGACGGGCAGGTAGAGTATAGTGGTTGGTTCATTCACATATTCACAGCTGGTAGCACACTGTGCATGTTCCTCAGGTTCAGATGAGTCAAGGACAGGCCAGAGTTAACCAGGCTTGACTTCACCTCCAGTAACAGCATGAATGTTATGCGTTCGTCTTGCATATTTTGCCATTCGTCATTTTAATCCGTCAGCCAAGGCTGGTCCGAAATGGCTTTCTGCCCCTCGATGGATCCTAAACTAAAAGTGAGCTTTAGGTTATATTTAATTTGTTGAACAGGTCTTGGTGATAACAGACCTTAAAATATCAGGGTTCACCCTTTCCATGGTTTGTTTTAGTTTTTGGTTTCAGAGTCTCAACTTTAAAAAAATACCTGTATAACAAACTTTTTTGCTAGTTTTTGCCACATTTAGTATGCTGTTACTGCAACAAACCTATCTGTTGCTGGAGAAGTCAAGTTATCCATAATAAATCAAATAAATGGTGCCTTACCCAGCTCTTCACAAAGCATTCATCTTTTAAACCATGTGTGTACTCAAATGCAGTTTTCTTGGAAGTTCATACCATGACTCTTGGTTAGAATTCCTTGGCACTAGCACATTGAACCTCAATTGAAATACAAATACAATATAAAACCTATACTTAGCTATATACCTGTGTCCTGTGCGGTTGGTTTTGGTTCAGAACCGTTACATTGCTATAAAATACTTTTACTTCCTTCGTTATACCTTCCTGGCACCTTTCTGCACTGTGGAATGTGACAGAAGAAAGACTGAAATGAGAGTAGTAGGAAGAGGAGGTGCACATTTTTGGCATCAGGACCTTTTTCACGCTGTGAATGTGAAACATTTATACACAGAACCTCATCGGGATAAGTGGAGTTAAAATATTACAGAGGAATTTCCAGGGTTCAGTTTACAACAGCTGGATTGAGTCAGATTTCACCTTGTTTTAGTCTGTTATGATGTGATACAGTGGTGTCTCAATTCAACACATTTTGGTACAGCAACAATAAAGAGTGGATGAAAATGTGTCGAACGTTAATATGTTAATGTTTCTTTTTTCAATTCCTTAAAAACAAAAGTTGTGCATAGCATATCAGTGCTGTAGCAACATGCTATTGTGTCATTTTCAGGCTACAAGCTTGCATTCTAACTTTTGTTAACTTTAAGCTAGCAACTACAAGCTATAATCTTCAAACTAGCAATTACTAGCCATTATTTTCAAGCTGGCAACTAAAAGTTATTAACTTCAATATAGTGACTACAAGCCCCTATCTTGAAGTTAGCAACTGCAAGCCATTATTGTCAAGCTAGCAACTACAAGTCATTATCTTCAAGCTAGCAACTATGTCATTATTTTCTAGCTAGACACTACAAGCCTCCATCTTCAAGCTAACAACTACAAACCATTATCTTCAATCTAGCAACTACAAGCCATTATCTTCACGCTAGCCTAGCAACTGCGAGTAGTTATATTCAAGCTAGCAACTGTAAGCTGCTATCTTCAAGCTAGCAACTACAAGTCATTGAGTGTGTCTGAAATCGCGCACTTACGTCAGTGCACTGAAATGTAGTGCGTAGTGTGCACTGCACACTTTCTTCTGTAGTGCACACTGCCGTGGGTAAGTGCTGTCCTAAATGGCACACTAACGTTTTGCACATAGCGGACTAACATTTGATCGCGATTCTCCAGTCCGCCAAAATATCTGCCGGTTTTTGTTTACACAATGAATATCCTCGTGATTTTATTTGCTTTTGTTTTTGTTTAGTTGCCGCCGTTTGGGCTTGAACCGGCATTTCATTGTTGGCTGCCATTATTCAACTCCGAAAACTTGTCGAAAGTCCCTCCCCTTCCGCTACATAGTCGAAATGGCGTCCGTTTAGTGCGAGTAGTGTCCATCGTTCCGCACTGCGTTTTCTGGCCGTTTTCAGTGCATCATGCGGGTACTTTCAGTGCACTGAATTTTAGCTTAGTTGTCAGTGTGAACGCACTGTGCACAAGCTGTTATCTTAAATCTGACTATTCAGTGTATTGATAAATATGTTTCAATATGTCTTAAAATACTTTTCTGAGCATATTGTGGCTTTCATCAGTCCTTAGAAACACTGACCTCCTGCACATTTCATTCCAAATACCACAATTAGTCTTAGTTAATTTAATTTTTTTTGCACGGCAGAGTGAATAAAATTTTTGTGTAATTGCATTTGTTCTTATTTTCTTTCAGCACATTTGCTTTATAGCTCTTCTCAAAACCCAAGACATGCTGTATCTGTTGCATCTGCTGTGTTCTATAGACTTCATGCATTAGGATGCCTAGCCTGGACAGTGTGTACGTTTGTCACTGCTTCCCCTGTGACTTTTGAAGGAATGCGTAAGACAGTTAAGTTCAATATTAGATTTTATTGTCACCTTTTCAAATGCAAGTGAATGCAGGTATTTAAGTAGCCCTTATTTCAGGATCTTTAGCGAAATGAAGGCTTTTTAAATCTTCTGTCAAAAATGACAATGCCCACCGAAGTCTGTGTCAGTGCGCATGTTTCTGAATGACCCTTTCCAGACAGAACCGGGGACCATTTGAATATCTCATTAATTTGCATTCAGGATTTGCAATCTCATGGTGCATAATTTCAACCGAACAAAAAAAAAACTTGGAATGGACTGGTTCATTCACATTCCAATCCCATTTTCCTGCATTGTGCTGCTCAAGGAATTAGTTAGTTATTAAAAGTCTTATTAGGGTGCAGTGTTCCATGACCCAGCAAATGCTCCGCAGATGAAATGACTGGAGCGGGACAATAGAGGGCGAAGGGGAATTGGGGCGCAGGTCCCCAGCCAAAGCTTTCTCACACTCTTTCACACCAGCTCTTCTGCTGTGATGGGTCTCTTTTGGCATTTTTTCTGTACGTCTTCACACTTTTTCCTGAATTTGGGTTGCCACATACACATCCAGCATATTTCACCTAAGAACACATTCACAATGTTAATATACACTATATTTACATAAGTATTGGGACGCCTGACCATTACACCAAAAGGGACTTTCATGACATTACATTTCTTTCATGACAAGTACATAGACTTTAATATGGCCCTTTTGCAGCTATAACAGCTTCCACTCTTCTTGGAAGGCTTTCCACTAGATTTTAGAGTTTCTGTGGGAATTTGTGTCCATTCATTCTGTAGAGCATTTATGAGGTCAGACACTGATGTTGGATGAGAAGGTCTGGCTCACAATCTCTGTTCCAGTTAAACCCAAAGGTGCTGGACACTGAACTCCTCCAGCCATGTCTTTATGGAGCTGCTTTGTGTACTGGGACACAGTCATGCTGGAATAAAAAAGGTTCTTCCCCAAACTGCGTCCACAAAGTTGGAAGCATGGCATTTTCCAAAATGTCTTAGACCACTAAATCCATTTCACCTTGACAATTTATTCTCTCTTTGTAATGTAAAATGCTATTCATGTACTGATTTCTACCATAGTCTCGGAAAAGTATATTGTCACTTATTGTTATGTCGTTCATAATAATGATGAATATCATCATATTACCCTAGTTTCTGCCTTGTTTTAGGTGAACTTTTTTCATGTTTTTAACTAACTTCATGTCACACAGTGTCTGAAACCACAGAAGCAAGTCTATTTAAGATAACTCCACATGGTTTGAGGCAAGTGTGATAATTCAGGCGTGCCGTTTGCCAACAGATCTTTGTAAATCGTCTACATTTGGGGTGAGGGGAAATTGTGTAAATTCCATTTTCTTGCCAAGCTATCCCTTTAATATCTCGCTCCATTCTCAGTCTTTGTATTGCATGCTTTCGGCCCCTGTTGATTTTAACGGGCCTCAGCCATTGTCTGCTTGGTGATGACATCATTGTAACTCTTTAAAGAAACATCCCCTTTAAGAAAGTAGGATACAGCTTCTAAAGATAAGAAAAGAGGGATAGGAAACATAAATAAAAGACAGGTTTATTTTGTGCTGGAGAAACATGTCCCAAGATAAGGAAGGCTAATGTTTTGTTTTTTTAAAGTGTCACTCTGGTTCTCGCTTTGGGACAAATCTAGGATTCCTGTTTCCTGGCTGGTTTCCTTCTCTTTGTGGCTCCTCTTCCTGTCGTGATGTTTTAAAGTCTTAAGAAACACAGAGGCCTTGCAGCAGGCCGTCTAAGTGCTGAAAGCGTGCAGTCACAATCTCGAGTTTAAATGAGAATTCTGCCTGTGCGCTCTCTGGCCCTCCTGCCTCGCACCTTAATCTCTCTTAATTGCACCGCTCTACATTCTCAGCTTGGAGCAGCTCATTAGGCTCCATACCTTCTCTGCAAGTAAAGGTCCCTCCCAGCTTCACTGAGGTGCCAGACTTCAAGTGCATCAGGGGGTCAGAGCTGACAGGCGTTTGCAAAACACAATTACCGGATAATTTCAAGCCTTGTCTCCTACTGTCTGAGCTGTGGAATTGCTTTTTCTTGCTCCTGTGGTTTCTCTCGCTCCCTTAGAGCAGTAAAAGTGGGGCTTTGTGCTTTCAGTATCTGCTGTTTTGTGTCGTTTGTAATCTAATCTGTATGAAATTATGGACATTTATGCAGCCTAATTTCAGGATCTTTTGTGAATTCAACTCTATTTACATCCATCTGAAGCTGTTAAAGTAGTCTAAAACTGGTGTTTGTTCTTCTACGCGCTCACCGTTTGCTGCTCTGTTTCTTGGCGCACCACAGCTCGGCCGCTCTCTGGACCCCCTCCCTCTGCGGGTTTTCCTGCATCTATCCTGAAAGTTCACCCGGGTTCAAAGATTTTGTGTTTTTTCTCTTTGCTTCTAAGACCTAAAATAAAATAATTTGGGGCATTTTTATTCTCTATGGGCATTTGCCTGTGACACCATTTTGAAAAAGGATGTTTTAAAAATACAATAACTTTGGGTTTATGTGAAGTATTCTATGTGACCATTCAAGGAATTGTTTTGCAGTGTGACGACAAATTACCATTTGTGCCTGTTATGTTCTAAGGGTTAAATGCTTAACCCTTGTCTGGTTCCTACCACCACCACTATGACCAACTAGAACAATTAAAGCATAGTGTTTCCACCAGTAACGTTTTTCTGTGATGTCCCACCACGCTGTGATGTCCCACCAAACAATCAATCCTGTAAATGCCTTGGTGACTCACACGTTGCCATGATTCTTTGTCATATGAACAAGGTGGAGTGATACGAAAGACTTTTTAAAAATGTGCCAGTAAATTTTGTATGATACATTTGAAATGGTATGAATGTACATCATTTAGAGCGACACTAATACTTACTGCAGCTACAGGGCCGTTTATCTTACTTACTGTCATCTCTACATGCGGAAGAGACACTAAACTGTCAGATGAAAAATGGTTGTGACCTCAGTAAGTATTTTCTGAGCTTCAGTCCCCCACATGGTGAACTCCTCAGTAATACTGATCGTTTGGCCTGCCAGTGACCCCCAGCAGGCAGATGTGAACATTCTGGTGGGTTCATTACAAGAGGCACGTCTGCGTTTGATAGACAGGAGCTTTAAGCCCTTCTGTGCAACAGTTCCAGCCATGAAACAGGCTGCCATTTCTTTTGGCTGGAAGTGCACTGGCCTCGCAATCTGACATTGCCCTACATGTTTGACTTGTTGACTGACCGTGCCTGCTTTGATAATTACAGTGCCCTTGAGTTGGGTTTGGCAGTTATTAGATCAAAGCCAGGAGAACTTGAGCCAACACCTGGTCATCCTCCACTGCCCCGGTGGACACACACCCACACTACACAGCATTAATGTTATCATCTCTTATTAGTTGGCCTGTGATATAGACCTCCTCTGAAAATCTTCCTCACTTAAAGACGCCCTGTAGTGAAGAATGAAGATAATGCATTTATATGATGCCCCCAAGTATACTGAGGAGACCAAGCTTTTAAATGTTTTTAATACAAGTGAGCATGAATTGCTCTGCTGATGCATCAGAAACACTATTACTAGGCTGAGATGCACTGGAAAATCAAAATGTGTTGCAAGATACATCAGCACCTTTCAGGGGTTTACACCACATTTTAACTTACACCACATTCTATTAAGCAGTTATTTAAGGAAAAACTGTTCGTGCTAAGAAAGACACTTTAAAGAAAATGAAGATGAATGTTGGAAAATATACCCAAATTGTAAGGGTGGGCTGGGTGTAGTTCACTCTCCGACCAGTGGGGGTAGCATTAGGCTCCCATCCTATGCTGGCAATCAGTGACACCTGTGTCTCACCTGATTTAAGGAGGGCTCACCTCTTCCTTATTGCTGAGTCTTTGTTGCATGCCAAACACAGATGAAGCTGGTAATTTTAGTTGGTCTTGAGTTGTCAGTTGTTGGAGAGTCTGGGAGAATCTCTCAGTCTCCCTTTTTGAGCTCTCAGTGTGTTGTGTAAGAAAAAGACAAAAAAATAAGTTGGGATTTAGAAAGCACAGCAGAAGGAAGAATCTTCCCCCTTTTCAGTTTGTTTGTCTCAGTTTTTCCTCAAACCCCTTTTAGTTGTGGGGGGAAAAGCCATTTGTCCGGCTTATGTTTTTGTTTCTCAAAAAGTTTTCCTCTGGCATCTTCTTCTTGTCCCACCTCTCTTTGGTCACCTGAGCTCTGATGAAAGCCTCTCTTGACTTTCTACCTTGTCAACACAGCAGGTTAAATAGTCACCTTACAACATGCGTGCCACATCCTGGTGCTAACACATAGATAAGCTTGCTCTTATTGATTTCCAATCTCGAACAATTCAGCGCTTATTTTAGTGTGGTTACTCGTTCTTTCTCTATTTTTGTGTGGTCACTAACCCCATCTGAGTGGCCTAGTTGTACAGGATTAATAAATAACGGGTTTATGTGAACCACATGGACCTGACTGGCCCAATACTGGGTCAAAAAAAAGACCTTTTTTGACATTTGCTGCCAGTGGAGTTATGTAGTGTCTGCACTGACCTCAACAGAGTCATTTTATGAAGTTCTACTTGGAAAATTTCAGCTTTCTGCGGGCTCCTAAGTTTCTATCAAAAGTTTCCTTTATTGTTCGGTTGTACTGTGAGGACGCAAGCTCTTTCAGAGCACAGATCAGATTGAAATGGGAATGCCTGTTGATCTCGGAACCATGGTATCAGCAGATATTTGCTATGGACAGATGCTTTGGACAGATGTCTTGAGTGATTTCTAACTGATGCCATAATTGCACACTGCAGAAACTGAAGGTTTAGATGATGCTGGACAACTGTACTTTAATTAGGCATGTTGCCTCATTCAGAAGCTAAATAGGACTGCAGTCATGGTGGATGTTCTGTTATATGTATACGTTCTGGTATAGGCGAGTTGAAAAGTGCAGCAGTAAGTGAAGCATTCCTGGTCTTCGGGTTTCTGCACAGCGCTTCCAAGGCCAAATGTCAAAGCGTCAGGCCCAGACAGGTAGCATACAGACACAGCACACGTAAAAAGGTTGAAGTTCAACCCCCGAAGGTCTGGAAAACATATTTTCACCCTCTGTTTACACCACATGGGCCCGTAAAACACACGAGCGGGGAGCAGACGGTATTGATGGCTCAGGGGCAAAGAGAAGCTTTGTTTTTGTCTAGATGTCAACGTGTCTCATCACAGCTTTGGGAAGATCAGGATTTTCAAACTTGAAGCCAGAGACAAAAACAGTGCAGAGAAAAGTGCGCAGGACGGTGGAAAAAGAGCGTCTGGTGGTGGCTGGACGGGGGGCTAAGCTCTTGCAGATTATTTCCTTTTGTGATGAGGCTGGCGTGATTCAATTGGGCTCCTGTGAGAATCTTAGCCATTCCCTTTGCATTTGTAAGACAAAAAGCAGTTCCCCAGGGAACCTGGAGCTGGCTTGGACACGAGCTGCACTAAGACAGTACATTCAGAAGTGATAAGGCTGAAGGCAACCATCTGCACATCTCATTTACCAAAATGCTTCTTCAAAGAGCCATCCAGCAAAATATGGCAGTTCTCTGGCACTGAATAATAGAAAACCAACTGGGTTGCAAATAAATATGCACATTTTCTAAATTACTGTATACAGTGCATCTTCATAGGATTCAGGTAAATGGTATAAATAGAAAAACATATTTTAGATGTCCAGAATGTTTAACAGCACTGGAAATAAGAAAATGAGAACTTTACTGCGTTGTGATTTAAGTTACTGTTTCAGAAGACTTTAGGGATTCACTGATATGGGAATTTAAAGTCGGTTATTTTTCATATAGATATTTGCCCTCGCAGATGCATAAACATTTATTAAATGTAGAAGTTTTTTTGCGTGGGCAAGCTTTACACAGAAATAGAGCTTCTGTTTCTGTAGGGTAAGAAAGGCAGTACAATGAAATGAAATGAAATGTTTTAATTGAAATGTTTCAATTTCATTTCACATCTATAAAAACAAATTATATACAGTAAGTGTCATCTAAACATGTTTAATGCCATTTTTTAAAATTGTTTGATTTATTCTGATACCATTCTGTATCCATAGACACTGATATAATGTGCAGGATGCCACATTTTCACATTTTTTGTCAGTCAATTTGACAAATATTGTAAACAGAAAATTATAGGATTTTATCAAGTTATAGTTTCTTTTTTGGCCTTGAATACCTTAACTTTGGATAAAATATGGATATCTATTTGTGTGTAGTTCTTATTGTATATAAAACATTAAAGCATGACCCGTGATTCGGATGTTTTGAATGGTAGTGCACAGACTTCATACACCAGAGATAATGTGCTCAAACACTGATGAATCACTTAAACATCCACAGAGCTTATTGGTTTTACAGGGTTCTGGGGATTTGAAAGACTTGGTTTGAAAAAGAATGTCAAAACAACACTAATGGAATTCCCATAGACATACGTTTTCTCACTGGACCCTAGAATGGGTAGTTAAAGGCATTTACTTATTATATACTTTTAAACCAGTATAACTGGCTCCAGACTCACGTTCAGCCTCCTTCTGCCCACACTGCGCTTATTACAAAGAGACAAGCGCTCGCAGACCCTTGAATCAGACCTTCTATCTCTCAGCCAGGACTGAGAGGGAACAAGCTGCTGATGGGTCCGCGTTATCCACGGAAAGATGTCGGTTATTTGTCTGCTGTGTCCTGTCAACACATGCCTTGGGAACAAGAAATGTGTGAAAACAAAATGCAGCTGGTTTAAAGGGAGATATGCAGGGAATTTGCAGAGGGAGGATGGAGCCTAGCTCCGCTTCACTCTGAGAAATGCTTTTGGAGGCATCCGATGGATTCTGCGTCTTATTTCTAAAGCAAGTAAAACAAATTTCTTCGTGTATGCCAACATTTCTTGGAGATGATTTTAACTTTTTTAATAGATTTTTTCCAGAAACGAATAGAAATAAAAACACAACCACTAAATGCATTGGGGAAACTTAACTGACAGTGACTTGAATTATTTTAAAACTTTCTACTGTTTATTAGAGTTAAATACATTTAACAACTGAGAACTGACAATCATATTTGCCCATACAACTGACCACCAACATGTCAATCAGAAAAGCTCTGTTAAAGGAAAACATTTACATTTACTAATATTTACAGTGCAGTGTTCTTTCTCCGCATTTCACACAATGCTCCAGTGTGTGGGCACAGTACCTTGCTCAAGGGCACCTCAGTGGTGCCACTGGAATTCCTGGGATTTGATCCCAGAGGCAACTCCTTAACCACCAGGTCACCAGCTGTCTGATTGTTAGCCAATTGACTTGGATACTAATTTTGAAGAAAAAAAAATATATCAATGAATTGGTTTATTTTCAAGTTTTGAGCTCCAGTTCTTATTTAATGACTAATATTCTAGGTAAATATCTCTGCAAACTAGCATTATCTTAACCAGTTTATTCCAAATTCCAGTTCTGGGAACCCTGCAATATGCAGATTTTTGTGCAAACCCCAATCCTAACCCAAGACCTAACACACCTATTTCATCTCGTTGTATAAACGCGAAGCTTCTCTTGTTTGGTATAGAAAACACAAGTTTGCAGAGCATCCCTAGCTTCCTATTACCTTTAGTCAGTAAGTAATTGACCAGAGACCCATGAAGTAAAGGCAATAGCATTAATGTACTGTAATCTTTAATTTGAGGTTAGTTATACTGGTTGAATCTGATGCTCACTTCCTTTCTTTTGAACAGAGCTTGATGTGGGGAACCTGAATGATCTTCCTCACCATAACCAGAGTTGTGGTTTGCTGTTTAAACAAATTAGCCCTGAAACTGAATGTCAAACATATGTAGAATAATATGTAAGTATTGGCCACAGGGGCACTGCAAACAGTGACTGGGAGTTGAAGTAAAATGTCAATTTTAACGAGCTTTCATTTGACTTCTGTTAACCTGGAGCAGCAGTGTTGAGTTTTGTACACTACAGGTGCAAGAGCTGTTAAGTTTCAAGCATTCTTTGGATGGTTTGAAAAATAAACACATGCATAAGATATAGCAGCACAAATATCTGTGCAGTGAAAAGTTTATGGTATCACTATCAAGGAGCATATAAGCGCAGGAAGCTGTTTAAAATCTCCCATTTAAAAGCTTCCATATTACTCACTGACAACACAGATGGAATACATTTATTTATTTATTTTGACTTCTAATTCATCTGGATGAAATAAGACCGTATCCTTGCACTCTGGGTAATGTAATATTAGAAAGATTTGAGGAAGGAAACATAGTTAGGAAGGTCTAATAAATATTCTAAGACATTTTAGGAACATCATCTTTTATCCTTTTTTTTCCCTTTCACTTACCTCCACATTTAACTGGCTGGCATTTCTCAGGACTGGCCAGTTAACCAAATAACCTAAGCCCTAAGTCAATAAGTAGGACCAGCAGGGGCATTCTTAACTGTTTTTCCTTTTCAACTTTACGAAACCTAACAAATGCAACCACAGTTGGCTCATTTTATGACCGCAGTTTACAGTGGTCCCATATAATGGGAAACCAATGGATCTCTGAAATAAAAGTTTCATGTGGTATATAACAATGTCCAAATTTTAAAACCAGTTCGTATATTGAAGCTAAATGGTCTTTTCAATGGTCTTGTCATGTCTCAACAAAAACCAATTTAAATAAAACTTCAGCACTTTAGCAATCCCCTAACCACACTGAAGTTATAAGAGGGGTGTTTCAGTCTGGAGTGCTTTCAGAATGAGGCACAATACAGGGCAGCCGCTCAAAACAGAGGTCAAACTTGGAGGCAGAGTCTTTTTGATTCTACAGAATAAAGAGGTGTGGTTAAATAACCTGTTAAAAATAGTGTTTTCTGTACATGCAACTACACAAACAAGTGTATAATATGCATGAAAAGATGAAGAAAATGTTAAATATAAGACAATCCAATAATCACTTCAATTTTATTGATAAAGCGCTTTTTACAACCACAGAGCAGCTTTACAGACTCCAGGTCCGAGCCCCTACTGAGTCAGCCAAAGGCGACAGAGGCGAAAGGAAAAACTCCCTGAGCTGGAGGAAGAAACCTTGGGAGGAACCAAAACTCAAAAGGGGAAGCCATCCTCCTCGACACGAGAGAGCGAGAAAGAGAGAGAAAAGAGAGACTCTATGGGACAAGAGACACTAAACCCTGGTTTAAATGAAAGTGCGGCAATTCATGATGAATAGCCAATTGCATGAAATACAGAGCGGTTTAGTTTTTAGTTGAGAAACATTTAAATCATCCTGCTTAAATGTGTAGGAAGTCATGTGATTTACACCATCACCTGTCTTCTTGTTTTTGTTCTCATTCGTCTTCCTCTCATTCTTGTTCGTTCATGTCCTTGTCCTTCTGAAAAGTAGATTCTGCTTCCTGAGCCTCTGGTCCTGTTCGTGCGTTAGGAGTTTCCATGTACATCAGACCAACAGCAGGGGGCACTATGCCCTCTGTTTCTCTACACTAGACCTCTCCTCTTTCCTCGACAGCCGTCCCACTGCATTATTGTTCTCATCCATATGTATCTAAATCATAGGTCATCCTGCCTCCAGCAGTGTCAGGTCAGTGCTCTCCTTGTACCTCCAGGCTTGGTGACCTATCTCTCATCTTACAGAACATAATCTCTAACATTCTTAAATATTTAGATAAGAGCGAGACCGCAGTCTGGCATGGAAGCCAGAGGGGAACATTAGAACAAAAGAATTTTAATAAGCCAAGCATACTGAGATGAAGTTATAACCAAAACAACGGGAGGGAGTGGAATGCTGCAAATGAGCCCAAACTGTGGCATGTTTCAACACTGGAAGGAAGTTGATTTGTGCATCAGACACTGTACTAAATGTTGGGTTTATCTGTTCTGCTTGGGGGGCTGCAAAGAATAAATGTCCACTCTCCTTTAAATTCTGATGTACTTGAAGATAACCGTACATTCCTGACCTTTAGCCTGACCTGAATTCACTTTGTTAGCTAAAAGTTTTTTTTTTTTATCTGTACACTGAGTTGGGAGATTATTGGGGACACCTTGTATTTAGTCACTGACCAATTCATCTACAAATGGTTAAATTTATAGTCTCACAATGACTCATTGTAGCCTTTTTGTTACTGGCCAATTTATCTACCCCATAAATTCATCAAAGGGTCCACCAATGGCTAGACTTTAGTGTAGTGGACCATTCTGAGCACTGCAGTGACCCTGACATGGTTGTGTGAGAATACATTCTAAAAAAATGGTTCTTCAAAGGTTCTCTAGTAAAGGTAGAACCATGAACACTAAAGAACCACTGGAATGCATAAATGGTTCTTTGCTTGGTTAAAATTTTCTTCTCTTGGATAGTTAGTTATAGCACAAAAAGCTATCCAGGTATCCTGCTATGGTTACATGTCAAAGAACCTTTTTTTGACACGTTAAATGAACATTTGTGCTTATGTAGATAAATGGAACTTTAAATAGCTTTAAAGTTCAGAAATGGTTATTAAATCATTTTCATTCTTATATAATCCATTAACTCTGACTGCAGTCATAGAATGCGTATAACATTTGTGGTGATGGTTTAAAAGTTTTTGCTAAATGGCCCTCTGTGACTAGACTTTGCATGGGTAGTGACCCAAAAGATGCTATCTAGTCCGAGTGGTTTTCTTTGGCTTGTATTCTATTAGCATAATACTTCAAAGCCAAGCTATGAGCACTGCTCCACATAGCCGCTCTGAGCTGGCGTCAACACAGGATGTCATACAGCCCAAGACTGGAACGCAAGCACATGGATCTTTTCACCGGGCCCATCATGTGCTCAAGAATGGGGGCTTAGAACTGACTGCTGAGGTATTGTTGGTGGTCAAGTGGAATTCATATGAAAACAGACTCTGGGATCTAGTCTTTAGCTTCTCTCCTGTTTTTACTGGCATTCAATAATGGTTCTTCTAAGATGGTGGATTTTTTATGAACCATTTAAAGACATCTAGAATTGTAAAGTACTTTGATTCATGCTATGGTTTGTACAGCTTGGATAGCTTTGGCCAAGGCCTGGTGCTCAGGTGCTTCGGGCCAGAGACTGAGCATTGCAGGAGGTTAGGTCAATCTGGCCGGTGGCTTGTTAAGCAGTAATCCATGACAGTAAACACACAACACCAGCGAACAGAAACGGCTGAAAAATATTTGCTGTATATGTCATGCCTCGCAGAGCACAACACATCTTGCATGTAGAGCATGAAAGAATGATTTATTTTACTGGGCTTTGAACCTGCTTGCTCCAGCTGGAGTAAATATGCTATAGATGTCCAGTCAAAATGTCTGTTTAATGATAGTGTTTTATAATAAATGCTTTCAAACAAAATCAGTTAAATTTAATATTTTTCTTGGTGAAGCATCTCATGGGTCTGGAAGTCCATTAGAACTCACTCCTACAGGTTTAGCAGACTGAATTCTCTCCATGAGGGGGTGCTGTCAGCACTCAAGGAGTTTTGTATAAGTCCCTAAAAGAGAGAAAACTGGCATGAAGCCACACCAGGCACTCTTGCCAACAATGCAAAACATGCTTTTGTGATATTTAAATAAAATGTTACAAACTGTTATGCTACTTTGTCCCATTTATGCCCCAAATAAGTTACTGAAACCCTAATGTGGCTTTTAGCTTCAGATTTATAGGTCTATTCCCCTTTAAACAAAAAGGAGCCTGGATTAATGACTAGAAATAACTGTCCTGGCACACTACCAACATAACTATCAA
>JBBPCY010000136.1:9788513-9806230 GCA_037974405.1 Brachyalestes nurse
CACACACACACACACACACACACACACACACACACACACACACACACACACACACACACACACACACACAAACACTGTCACAATTATGATGGTCAAAAAATTACTGTCTTTCAGCAGATAATTGCTGGGGTTCCTGGTGACCTGACTCTGTTCTGTTGCCCCCATTTTCTGTGATTTTCGTGTTTTCCCTGCTTTGTACCCCTGACCCGGTTATGAGTTATGAGTCGAATCAGGTGTGCTAGATGAGAAAAACACAATGTGCATCAGTGTGTGGTCACCCGGACTGGGATTGAAAATGCCTGGCTTATAGTGCTGAAAATTAAAATTCCCATTTATTCCTTTTTGAAGTATTTACACAACTGTATTTTGAAGTATGTTACGATAGCAGTTTTTACTAATAATTTGTTATTTAAGTATGATTCCTAACATGTTATGTAATATTATGGCAGTGAAATTTGCGATCAAAATGGGATTCACCACTTCGGGTGATGCCATAGAATTTAATGGGATTGACACGCTCAAGCCATTGGGGACCCAAACATTTGCCTGGTTTTACCTGTCCTGATGGTGCACCCCTATTGAGAATTTGTCATATGACAGTCTAAAGGGTTAACATCAAACATTGTAGCATCTGTCATGGCATAGTTATATACTCATAACATACTGAAAACACACCCCAACTGAAATATAGCTCAACTGAAATATATCATACATTTGCATTCAGACATTCATGGTCAGCTTTTACAGAATTTAATTCAAAATGCAACTGATGTCAAGATTTTCAAGTCGAGGGTCCATTTTTTTTGTATGCAAAATGTCTCGTTCTGTTGAAAAGCGCTGACCTGTACTTAAAGGCATTTGAATGCATATGTTCCATCTAGCCTCTGGGGGATGTTCCTCTTATGGGCTTTCAGTTACGTTCTGTGTGTCTTCACCTCTCCAGTGGCCGACCCGTGTCTGGTCAGAAACGGAGGCTGTTCTCAGGACTGCCGCAGTGATGGAGGGAAGGCCCACTGTGACTGCGGGCCAGGATACACGCTGGCAGAGGACGGCAAGACCTGTGAAGGTAAAACGAGGTGTTCTGGTCTGCTGTCGGCAGCACTGAACAGATCTGGTGTGCTGGATAGATATTAGCAACAGAACTGATCATTTAACAGCGCATCACAGATGGCTAGAAATCCAAATGTGTATTGGGCTAGAAAAAGTTAGACTGGTGTATCTATAGTTGTAGAGGTATAAATCTCTGCGATCGGTTGATTTATGACTCTATAGAAATCACAATTCAGTCAAATCTCAAATTTGATGGCTTTGGTCTTATTTGGTCACAAATTTATTATTTTTCCTTTTGTTATCTTGCTACTATTATTGCTATTTTTGTTTTATTTACCTTTTTTAATTTTCTGCATTTGTTTTATTTGATTTTTATTACTGTACCAAATTTAGTTTGATTTGATAATCCTGTTTCAGATTTCTTAAACATTAGTTTGTCTTTCTTACTGTTTTGTCTTTCTTACTGTTTGCAATTTATTTTTCTCTCTCTCTATTATCAAAAAAAGATGATTACTCTTTTTAGTCCTAATGCTCAGCTACAGTAAATGAGGGTCTCCCTCAGTGTAGCCCATGTTCAGATAAATGTTGACTGATTTTAGAAACAGGGTCATAGTTATTCAGAAATAGGTCCTATGCTGAATTCACAGATGTGACTGGAACCGGACAAATACAACAGCACGTACATTATTGAATATTATTGTAATCCGCCCAGGATTCCAGCAGTTGAATTGCCAGGATCCTAGTGCATGAGTGCATTTATACACCTCTAGGACACAGTACAGCTTTTCCGTTGCTCAGGTTTTTTTTTGTTTGCTTGTTATTTCTTCTGTGCCAGCTGGACTTATCCTTGGCTGGAGGGGATGATTTTTTTTTTGTTTGTGCTGTTATTTATTAATTTCTTGTTCACAAATGTCTCTTTGGCATATATTAAGCAGATTTTATACAGTTTCCTGAAGCCCCAAATGGCGTTTCTGCCCGAAGAGCCCTGAAGAGTGTGTGTGTGTGTGTGTGTGTGCGTGTGTATCTCAGACATTGACGAGTGCGAGACGGGTCAGGCGGACTGCGCCCATGGCTGCCGGAACACCAGAGGCTCTTTCGTGTGTGTGTGTAACGTTGCCTATGAGCTGGGAGCAGATGGCAAACAGTGCTATCGTGAGTTTACACTCTCTGGAGTCCACATTACAACACACACACATTTACTTAATGCTTGTTTTGGGTTTCCCGTTTCATACATTGCATATTTTTCAACAAAAAATTCACTTTAAAGGAAACATCTACCACTGTCCTCTACAGTGCATTTAAAACAATTTGGAATGATTACGTTTTTGGAAACCCGTCTGGTTGCAGATGAATGTAAAAGAAGCTGTAAATGATCCATTGGTAAGTGATTGACAAGACTGTATAGTATCAAATAACAAAATTAAAATCATCATATTTCAATAAAGTGGTTACACTTTGAGACTAGTAATTAGTTTATTTAAAAAAATAGAATTGCCAGAATTGCCAAAAATCACAAGAATCTGGTTATTATAAGTGATTGTAAAAATGTAGATGGGAGTGTTGGATTGGTTTTAAAATGTGTTTAACTTTCATGTTAACCCAGTCACAGAGTTTGAGATGTTTTTGAATGTGTGTGACCCCACTATGACCCCAGTTATTTAACCAGGCTATAAGATTTTAATCACACACGTTTGCACTTGGTGGTTTTAGTATGCATGGTGAGTAATATGCATATCAGCTAATGTACAACCAGTTGCTTGTTCTGCTCCTCATCATTGTTTAAAAAAAAGGACTATTTTGCATGACTCTTGTCGTACACTCACATCTGTGTTTACTAGAAGTTGGCCGTTCTGAATAATTAGCCTCCTGAGTCATCGCTGTTAAGAACCACGTGTTGAATCAGAATCAGAAAGTCTTATTGAAAACAGAAAGAGCAGCGGATCAAACTTCTGGCTTGTAGTGTATATCTAAATATAACAATATAAAAATAGCACAGCTAAACTCATTTCTAAAATCTTAACAGGACATAATAGCTAGATATATACGCAAACAGTCTCACAGATGCAAAGCACCACTCTCATGAAGCTACTTGAGTGCTAATACAAGTTACAAACTGCCTGAGCTACGTTAGTTCATTAGGCGCATCACATCAAAAAAAAAACACTATAGGTCACATATGACATTTTTAGAATCAGAAAATTTTGTTGACCCCTGGAGGAAATTGCTTATGCTACACAGGCACACAGACACAAAGACAATAACAGTATAAAATACTATAAAAAAGTCAAAATAAAATTCTACTGAAATACTCTGTACTAGATACACTATACCATATATACAAAAGGCTGTGGTCAGTTAGGGAGGTGGATATTAATACTATAGACACTTAAAATTGCTGCTGAAACAGTTCACTAGTTAACACCAATAGTGGTTTGGACTTGTTCTCTATACCGAATCATGAAATAGTGACATAAGTAGTGATTATTACACATGATAATACTATTCCTGAGTATTGACATAAGTAGTGAAAAGCAGTGTATTGTAGTAAGGAAGTGAATCACGACAAGGTGAGCGTTATTAAAGCCCACTAGCTCCACCAAAGTCGAGTAATGAATTAAACTCTGAGAAAAACCTCACATCAGGAGATCTGGGGAACAGCAGTGCTTTCATTTAATTAGCAGTAGTCCTTAGCTGAACAACACATGAGATGTACTGATGCATTTACGTCTGGTATAATGTCTGACAACACCTCCTGAAGTGGTTTGAGTGTCTGTGTAACGTGTTTTGGGTACGTTTACATCTGCTTTTTTATGTGAATAAGCCCAGTTTACATATTCTGCATGAAACTCCCTTGTAAACGGGTCTGTGTGTGTGATTTGTGTGTGATAGGGATTGAGATGGAAATTGTGAACAGCTGTGAGGTGAATAATGGCGGCTGCTCTCACCACTGTCAGCACTCCACCAACGGGCCGGTGTGCAGCTGTAACCAGGGCTACCAGCTGGACCACGACCTGAAGACCTGCATTGGTAAAGAAAAGTCAGCGTGCTGAGCCTGACCTGACTGAATTCATTTAGTATAAGTCTTAATGATCAATTGTTTAATTCTCAACTGGCCTGTAATAGTGTGTGTGTGTGTGTGGGTGTGTGCGTGTCAGACCTAGAAGAGTGTGTGGATGGCAGTGCTTGTTGTGAGCAGGACTGCACGAACTACCCAGGAGGCTACGAGTGTTACTGTGCTGCTGGCTACCGGCTCAACACTGATGGGTGCAGCTGCGATGGTGGGTTGCATTCAAAAGCACCACTTTAAAATAAAGTGGCATTTTTTTCACACCCTTGTAAATTTAGTGTACATTTTTGTCAATTACATTTCTCAAATCGATATTATCAAATCAATTTTAATCATTTTATGATGCGTTGAATAGCTTCCTAAAGAATCATAACTGAATCACTGTGAGGTATGAAATGTACACCCTCAAGAAGTTTGTATTGGTCACTCTATATATATGAACAGTTAATGAATCATTTTAATGAATGTTGAGACTAAGTAAAGTAAATATGTATTCATAAATATATCTAGGTTTACAAATACTTCACTTAAAAATAAAGATGCATTAGAGAGCCAATAACAATACAGTACTGTATACAGAATTGTAGTATAGATGTGACTATGTGGTGATGCCTGATGGGCTGAATTGTGATTGCAGATATAGACGAGTGTCTGGCTGAGAATGGAGGCTGTGATCACACATGTCAGAACAGCGCTGGATCCTTCCAGTGTTACTGCAGACGAGGCCATCGGCTGGCTGAGGACCGCCACTCCTGCATCTGTGAGTCAAACTCTGCTGTGGGGCGAAACTCGCTGCCAGGAAACGAACCAGCTGGTCAGTGGCTGGAACCGCACTTAATGTGATCATGCAACACCCTTCAGAGCAAAACAGTGAGGAGTGACTTAACCCTGCTTTTGCACTGTTTTTGCACTCTGAACAATCTTGAAGCATAAAACATACATACATACATACATACACCACAGACTAGAGGTTTGGGCTACGTACTTTTTTCAATAAATGATATCCTGCTTTTTTCACATTTTTATTACAAGAAAACTTTAAATACTTAGACTAGTTTTCACAGTTTTATAATATGTAGTAAAAGGCTGTTGGTTTTGACAAACATATATCAGGTCTTTAGTGCATGAATAATCACACAATTACTTCTTATTTATGTATCATTTCACATAATGTTATTCTTCATCATGATAATGGTTCCAGCATTCTTCAAAATTGTGGCAAAATTATATCCAGTCCAAAGAAAAGCAAAAATTTGAGAATTATATCTTGGCCTCCCCGTCTTCAGATATTTCTCCCATTGAGCTGCGGGGACAAGCTGGACTGAATATTGAAATGAGCGTCCACCAAATGAGACACAACAGTTTGCTGCTTGAAAAGGTGCTGCGAGGGTTTCGGCACAAGTTATTTCCAAAAATAGCTGGAAATAATTCCACAAATACCTGCTATAGTGATAAAGACAAGAGTTGTTTATTTCTTGGTGAAACGCGTTACATTTCACTTTAACGGTCAGTTTACACTTCAGAACCAATAATTTGTTTTACGTATTTATAATGTTTTAAGAATGTTTAAAAGAGCAGTGAATTGGTTATTTTCATAAAATCCGAGGGTGGGCTCAAACATCTGGCCTGTTGTGTATATCTATAAAAATAGTATAAAAATAGAATAGATAAACTAATATCTAAAATCTATATCTAATAGCTAGATATACACACACAATCTCACTGATGCAAAACACAACTCTCATGAAGCCACTTGAGTGCTAATAGCACCTCCTTCTGGAGTATCTTCAACCTGCTGAAGGTGAGAGAGTGCATGAGTTACAAACTACGTTAGTTCATGAGGTGCTTCACATCTTATAAAAACCACTGTTGGTCACAGATGACATTTTAGAATCAGAATCAGAAAATTCTATTAATTTAAACTCGTTACTGTATACTATACTGTATAATATACTATATACACGAAATGCTGTGGTCAGTAAGAGTTGTGGACATAAATACTATAGATAAATAACTACTGCAGCAGTAATTTTATATAACACAAAGTGGTTATATAAAACCCGTTATAGCACAAAATAATAACATAAGTAATGATGTTGCACATGATAAGACTAATGGATCAATAGTAACATAAGTCACTATACGTCACGGGTGACATTTTATGTAACATATCAATGTAAAACCTACTTGTATATAACTCTAAAAGTCCTTGTATGTCTGGTTGTGTTCTCAGTGTTGGAGGGAACAGTTGAAGCCCTGAGCAATGGTGAGCCGTTGGAGAGGCTCAGGCCACAGCTGACTGTCCTGCAGGACTATGAGCCTCTGGAACGCTATGAAGACTATGAGGAGGACACTGGCGAGCTTCGAGCGGAGAGCACACTGGCTGAGAAATTTGGTTAGACATTATTGTGTTAAGATTTCTTCAGGTCATCTTTGGCTGCTTGGAAAAATTTGCTTCAGAGTTTAAGGTTTAGCTAAAATCTCTCTCTCTGTCTCTCTCCTCTCAGTGTGTCTGAATGACTCCTTTGGCTTCGACTGCAGTTTGTCCTGTGATGACTGTGTAAATGGGGGTGTGTGTAGTGCCCATCGAAACGGATGCGACTGCTTAGATGGATGGACAGGAATCATCTGCAATGAGAGTGAGCTTCTGATTATTCAGCTGAAATCACAATCAACTATTGGGACGCCCGACAGCTTCCACTCTTCTTGGAAGACTTTCCACAAGATTTAAGTTTCTGTGTGAATTTGTGCCCATTCATTCTGTAGAGCATTTATGAGGTCAGGCACTGATGCTGGATTAGTTAATTCCAAAGATGTTTGATGGGGTTTGTGCATTGGGGCCCAGTCATGCTGGAATAGAAAAGGGTATAAGTGTATTATTAAATGAATGTATAACTTTAGCCAGGGGAAGTATGTAAAATGAAAAAAGAGTAGGTCTGATTTTTCAAGTTGTGTATATGCGTAAGTGTGTACATCTGTGTGTTGCGCAGCGTGTCCCGAGGGCTGGTTTGGCCGGAACTGCTCATTCAGCTGTAAGTGTAAGAATGGAGGTGTGTGTGATCCAGTGACTGGGAGCTGTCGCTGCCCACCAGGCGTCAGTGGAGACCTCTGTCAGGACGGTCAGTCTAAAATCTTAAAAAATACTAAACGTGTGTGTCTATCTACATGTGATGTTAAATACTGTGAATACTGTGTGAATACTATGAGCTACTATTTTTGACCTTTCTGTCACATTTTGAGGATTATAGACAATTATACAGTGCACATTTTTACAAATGAGAATTGGTTTACTTTATTGTATACTGTTCTACTCAATTCAAACTCATTTTATCATTTCTAAATGAATGCAGTATAATCGTCACCTGTCTTATAGCATCAATAAACTGTTTTTGTCAGCACAATGTATTATAACACTATTTTATAATAAAGCCATTTTAACACTAATTACTAGATATGCTAAACAAAACTAAAATAATAGATACAACTAACATTATTCAGTAAATAGTGAATTTATGTTCAGCATATCAGTGTGTTCCTTATAGTTTCCTTCAGAAACTCAATCGGGAGGAACCGAGGAAAATTCTGGAACCTGAACCTGTGTTTTCCTCACCAGTTCACAAAATATCAACTACTTTTTACAAATCTTGCTACTTTTTACTGCTTTCTTGTTTGTTTGCATTTATTCTATTGTTAACTCTGATAGCAGAAAGACACAGAAAGTGGTTTTTACATGATACTGCATGTAAAAACTACGATTGTTGTATGATAAATAATAGGGTAAGAGGAATTATTTTTATGACCATATCTGTTGTGTATAGGTTGTCCTAAGGGCCTGTATGGAAAGCACTGTAACAAGAAGTGTAATTGTGCCAACAATGGCCGCTGCCACCGCACATACGGAGCCTGTCTGTGTGACCCGGGACTCTACGGGCGCTTTTGCCACCTGCGTGAGTCTGACCATCACTTTTAAATCATTCTCTGACAAGGAGACGACAAAGTTACTAAAGGCGTCTGCAGCATACGAAAATGTGATTTTTGACTTCAGAATTTGGTGAATTTGGTAATGATATCTATTTTCTCTTGTACTCTTGTTCATTAATCTTTCTCTGCTGTCTGAACCAGCGTGTCCGAAGTGGGTGTTTGGACCAGGCTGCTCTGCGGAGTGTCAGTGTGTGCAGCAGAACACACTGGAGTGTCAGCGTCGAAACGGCAACTGCATCTGCAAGCCTGGTTACCACGGCGACAAATGTGAAAAAGGTCAGACCTCCCCGAAGGACCTTAAAAACCTTCATGTTACAAATTTGAATAGGGTGAATTAGTTATTTAAATTGCACAGCCTGTCTGACTTTTTTTATGATTATAATTTTGAGCATGTTTTTTTTTTTCTCACACTAGAAGACTGTTTTAAAATCTGCTTTAAAAAAGTGCCAAAAACAATCAGTCAAACAGTCGCCTTTATTCAAAGTAACTTCAATCTGAGGAAACACTTGAATTTCAGAACAGTAGGAGACTCAGAGAAGAGTTCTAAGTGCTAGATCCTTAAGTAGGGAGCACTGCAAGAAGATGTAGGCTTATTCAAATAGAAGATTAAGTGTCATTTAGATCTTAAGGAGGTTCTTAAAGCTACTCTGGTCGCCTATGGCAGCTTGGGCACCACAGATGGGACCAGTCTGGACTGGGTTTACCTTGTGTGTAGGGATGGCAGAGCCAGATGATGTTCCTTGGAGGAGTGGAGGGAGCGAATAGGACCATATAGGGCACACATATATGGATAATCGGATTAAGGTAGCTGGGCGCAGACCCAGGTGTCCCTCTGTAGGCAAGAGTTAGTGACTTGAACTTAATTTGGGCAGCCATGGGTAGCCAGTGTATGTCAATTAACAGTGGGGTGACATGCGACCCTTTCTGGTGGCTAAAAACCAGCCGAGCTGAACCGGCTGTAAGGGTCTTCTCATACAGGCTGGGAGACCCACTAGGAGGGCATTACAGTAATTGAGGCAACTTCACACACCACACTTTGTCTGGGTGTTAGGAGAGAAAACTGTGCCTTTTGATTTTTCAACCAAGTCTAATTTGAATATTTTCTGTAGAGTGTGATGAAGGCTTCTATGGTCAAGGCTGTGAAAAGAAGTGTACGTGCCCCTCTGGTCTGAAGTGCAATGCTGTGACTGGGGCGTGTCTGCGGCAGTGTCCGGCTGGAAAGAAAGGAGAGGACTGTGATCAGGGTGAGTTCAGGGGCTCTGCTGTCCTGTTCAAACTATTTGAACCGTTCAAGTCATAAGAGGTTCAGTGTTCTAATGCCTTATGCTGATGTGATCATATAGACTGTGCGGTTGGGAAGTTTGGGATTGGTTGCTCTCAGTTGTGCGCCTGTTCAGGGGCCCCATGTGACAAAGTGACAGGCCAGTGCAGATGTCCTGCAGGGCTGATGGGCGGCAGGTGTGAGAAAGGTGAGCTGGCATTGTGAGAAATACTTCATAAGAAACACATTCAGATTGTCATATTCAAATGTTTATATTGACATGAAGTGTAATTAAGCAATTAAAATAATGATAAAATTGTAATAATACTGGTAATAATAATTGTGAATGTCTTTGGGATGAATTGGAGTGGTGTTTGTAGTCCAGAACTGATCATCCAACATCAGTATCTGACCTCACTAATGCTAATGTGGCTGAATATAATAAAATCTTCAAAACCATATTCCAGCATCCCAGAAGAATAGAGGCTGTTACTTGACAAACTCCTAATTAATTTTTGCATAGGTGCCTTATAAATAGAACTGTGTACGTATGTAGTAAGGCTGGATGGGATGTAGGGGCCGGGGGGGTTGGGGCGGGGTATATACACATAATATGACATGACTACTAAATCTTTCTCTCGTTCTCGCTGTTTTTCTCAGAGTGTCCCTCAGGGCAGTGGGGAGTGAACTGTAGTGAAACTTGTCCCACGTGTGAACATGGAGCCGTGTGTGACAAACACAACGGCACCTGCCTGTGTCCTCCTGGATACATGGGCAGGCTTTGCCAAAACTGTGAGTACAACAGTGTATTCTCTGCTTTTTCCACCAGCACTCAGTTTCTCATCCAAGTGCATAAACTTACTCGATTGTAGAAAACCAGACGTATTTGGTTGCTCAAAGAGGCTTTTGTGGTTTCTGGCTCTGCATCTATTAAAACAGAGAGAAGTGTGGACAAAATACAGACTTCAAGACAGGCACTACTACTGTTTTTTAAATGCACTTTTTTCCCACTTTCTGGTTGACAATATGTGATACAGATTGTGGCCGCAGGCGTCCTTGTTACTTGTAGCTCCGGGGAAAAACTAAAAGTGAATTGTACACTTGTTGAAAAATGTAAGTTTTTGACCAGACTGTCATTTATATGTGTCCAGCGTGTCCTGTGGGCCGTTTCGGTCAGGGCTGCCAGCTGAAATGTGTCTGTGAAAACAGTGGGCGATGCCAGCCTGTAACCGGCCGCTGCACCTGCGCTCCAGGCTGGACTGGACACAACTGCAAGAAAGGTAGAGCAGACACACTTGGCAGTTATTTATTTTCGGCTGTTATTTATTTATCAGCTGTGTGCCAGATACTCGGAACCACCTTGCTTTAAAAAAAAAAGCTGCCCATCAGTTCTGTCCTGGTAAACAGTGTGGCATATCAGCCCTGAAGAATTTTTAGGGCAGGATGACACAATTTCTGCTATACTGTGCACATTTTTCATGAAGCCACAGCCATTCCTATGGGAACGTATTCCCCTGCTGGAAGAATGGTACAACATGTCAGCTCTTTGGCATGAAAGCTTTCTTTAATGTTTGCTCTTGTGTGTTTGCGTGTGTCTCCTGACAGCATGCGATGCAGGGCACTGGGGACTGGACTGCGCCAGTGAGTGTGACTGCAAGAACAGCGATGGTAGCTGTGATGCCGTGACAGGCCGCTGTAATTGTGAACCTGGCTTTACAGGAGAGCACTGTGAACAGAGTGAGGGAGCTTTTTCTGCCACTTCTGTCTGGATAGATTTGACACAGTGTAGTAATGCTGCATGGGATGGAGAAAATCCTCACACGTTATTTATTCCATATCATTTGATTTGACTGTTATTTGCATTCCCTAAGGCACAGATTTACGGTATTTGATACCAGTTTATTATGATGTAATATACAATATTATTTGTCATCCAGATAGAACATAAAAAATGGATGAAAATACAGTGAATGCACAAATCAAAGTACGTTGTTTTTCTGTAGTATATCACTAAAAAAAATATCACCTGAGATGTTATGAGTGAATGGCCAGACTTCTTCCTCCTTATCCAAAGTATCAACTATTCAAAGTTTAAACGTTTGTTGCTGAGACTAGAATGAGGAACAGAATAGCATCTTTTTATTAAACTATCTGCATGATTGATTCAAAAAGAGTTTGATTTCAGTAATTATCATTAGTGTTTATTGCCCAGGTCTACTAGCACCATTAAACACTGTACTTTCAATTGGATTCAGAATTTTTTAAGGCCTCCCTTTCCTTTCTGTCCCAGAATGCCCTGCTGGCTTTTTTGGGCTGGGTTGTTGGCAGCGCTGCCAATGTGAGAACGAAGCGTCATGTGACCACATGAGTGGAGCCTGTACCTGCAAGGTGGGCTGGACTGGCACGTTCTGTGAAAAACGTGAGTTCATCTAATTTCTCCCCCAAAACTTTTAACTAACACGTAAACTGTAAATGACCCCTGAAACCTAAATGAAAATTAAATATCATGAAATAAAACCTGTGTTTTGTCAGCCTGTCCACAGGGATTCTATGGGCTGGACTGCCAGCAGAAGTGTGAGTGTCTGAATGGTGGAAGATGTAACCACCTCACCGGTCGGTGTGTTTGTCCAGCAGGCTGGCTGGGTCCAAACTGCAACCACAGTAAGCACATCATCCTATTCTGACCTTAAGGCTTAAAAGTCTAGCGTTACTAAAGTAACTTTGCCATACATTTGATTTAATTTATGAAATTACATAATGTAAAATTGAATTACAACTTCCATACTGATGCTAAGAAACGACAAAAATGTGGCACAAATGTAAAGAATGTCTTTTGTTTTTTTTTTCCTGTCTTCTCTCACAATGACTTTCATCAAATTCAAACCCTAATGAAATATCTCATCATCTACTGGTTTGTAAGGAGGATCTACACTTTCGAGTTTATTCGCATATTAAAAAAAAAACTGTGGATGAAAAATAATAAAATGAAGAGAACTGTGAGAATGACTTTAAGAAACACTAGGCCTGGTGTCAGGATGGTCATTTAACAACCTCATTTTTTAATCTGCTTCTATAATACAATAGAACGTGTGTGAAATAGCAATGCTTATGGCACCTGGTTTAAAAGACTGCATCAGTTCACAAAGGACGTTTTGCAAGCATCACTTTGTATTGCTGCATTTTAAGGATGTGCTGTACTCTATGGAAGGATAAATCAGACAGATTTCATAAATGATAAACATGGCTTCTCTGATTTTTTTCTTGAGCAGAATGCGCAGGTCTCAGAAAAAGAGGTACTACAGTGTACTTCTTATTGGATACAATAAGATACAAATGTATTTATTATCTATAAATATGTATGGTCTCTTTTGGAACAAAGCATTTTGTATTTAGTATTTAGTACTAAGCATTTTCTGAGTATTCCTAAAGAGTTTTATTTTGACTTCATAGTTGTCTCTGTGTGTCTGCCTTTAAGAGGAAAATCTGTACCAATCTCTTTTCTCTTGCTATTTTCTGTGCTGTGTGGACGCACTGCCACTCCTGTCATCCAATACTCAGTGTTAATGTTGCCAAAAGCTGACAAACTATAATTCATTTCCTGTTATAACTGCTTTCTCCTATTTCATACAGCTTGCCCTGTTGGTTTCTATGGCGATGACTGTGCCCAGACGTGTTCCTGTCAGAATGCCGAGAGCTGCCATGCAGTCAGTGGTCAGTGTTTATGTACAGCAGGGTGGGCCGGACTGAACTGTTCCCTAAGTGAGTAAGGGGTCTCAGCAGTGCAAATGCTGACGTCTGCAGATAACGAGGCTAAATAATGTGTGCATTAGAAGATGATGTTCTTTTACATATTAAAGAAATGGTTAAATAGGGTTTTTACTGTCTCAGAATGCCCAGATGGTTCTTTTGGACTGGACTGCAGCCAGCGGTGCCTGTGCCAGAATGGCGGTTCATGCGACCACATCACCGGACTTTGTTCGTGCTCCAGCGGCTGGACAGGGGCAGCCTGTGAACTGGGTGAGTCTCAGTGATCATACGGAAGCCGCTAAGTGCAAAAGAAGCCGCAAACCTGAGAACACAAAAGCAATGGACTCATTTATGTCTGATAAAATTTTGCGCAAAAAGAACCATTGTAAAAGTTGATTTAGGCATATATTGTCTCTGAAAGCTTCTCTAGCTCTAAATGTCTTAAAATGGCCTCTCATAGTTACACATGAGCAAAGCACAGCACACAGTGTGAACAGAATGAAATTCTTTCTCTGCATTAAACCCATTCACTAAGTGAAGTAGGGGACAGCCAGAAACACAGCGGGAGCAGTGTGTGGGGATGGTACCTTACTCAAGGGTACCTCAGTGGAACAGCTAGCAGTCCTGGGATTCTAACCCATGACCTCCCGATCACAGGGGCAACTCCGTAACCACCAGCTGACTTAGTGTTGTGTTTTCATTGAGTTTTATTTTAGAAATAGGAGCTTCTGTTAAAATGAACCGGCGAGACACAGGCAGTACCTAAGAAGCGAACATAAAAATAAAGTTCATTTTATGTGTGAATATGATCACAAACCTTTCTATGTCACATTATAGGTCAATAAATTCCACCAATTCACAGCTGCTCTCTCGTACCTGTAGAATGAAATGTTATTTAAATAAATACATCAAGCTGGACATGGAAGCTGTCAAGTCCAATTAGCGAAATAACACAGACTAAATTAACAGAACATCCTGAGCTACTGGGAACGTCATCTGAAATAAGCTTCGACTGGATTTCGAGGCCCAGCTCTGGAAAAACATAACTTTTAAAGCATGCATCAGTGGGATCTGCTGTGGTCAGTGCTACTCAGGAAACAAGTTAGCCACCGTAGCTTCGGTGCTGACATCATTTGTTTTGTCTCCTGCTGGTCCTTGGCAGCTCGTTAGCTTCAGTGGCAGACATTCAGCAGCGGTTGGGAGCGCAGACGGTCTTCTGGACCTCCTCGGGCTCAGCCTCCGTCTGCTGTCTGCTCTATAAAACTTCTCCATTCCTTCCCCACTCACCTCATAACAGCTCCGGGGTGTAAATTTACTCGCGCTTCAGCGAGAACAGGCTAATGAAGCCCAACGCTACAGGAAATGCCCAATCACACACGCACACAACTTTAAACGCAGGCAGGGTTCAGCTTGAACTTCTCCCCAACTTGGTAAATGGACTAAAAGTTTACTGTCCCAGAAAAGTTTATACCCCAAATTATTTGCTTTTCAATTATAAATAAGCTGACATAGACACATTTAATTAGCGCATTTAATTATTACAGCTGTCATGACCGTGCCGTGTACTGTCTGTGTTTTTTAACCTTTTATTGTAAACTTTTATTTGAACTCTTTCCACTTTCAGTGGTTTTATTCACTGTACGTATAGTATTTATTTCCAGCATTTGTGTATGACAGTGTATTTCATATAGAGCATTTTCAGATTTCTGCAGAACTTTTATTTTAGACTGTAATTGATATCTTTCTGTCTGTGTCTGTGCAGTCATAACATAAGCAGTTTAGCTTTACTTGTTGGTACAAGAGAAAAGAATCAAGTTATATGTATGCTTTAGAGCACTTTGCCTGGCTTGTTAGGGTACGAAATACAGACATACAGTGTAATGTTTCCAGTATGGATACATTAAATTCATAAATTCTCACTCACGCAGGACCAGACAGGAGATTTTCATCACTGCCTTGCCCTATAATTTCCCCTGGCCTGGGCCAAGTGTTAATGTCTGAACCCTGACAGGTTTACCTCACCTTGCCAGAAAAAAAGTGGTAAGGGAATTAATTGCTAGCTTGTCAGAATTTCTGACACAGTTGATATGTTGGCCTGAGAAAGTGTGAAAATTGAACACATACTTGAACCAAATGTAATTATTCCTTTAGGTGCAAAAGCGATTGTCAAGCACCAGAGTGAACCTCTATGGATCCTTAAGAACATCCTGTTTTATTATTCTGATATTTCTGTCCCGTTTGTCTTCAGAGTGCACTGCAGGAACGTTTGGTACAGACTGCCAGCGAAAGTGTGAGTGTGAGAATGGAGGCCAGTGTGACCGGCAGACTGGGCAGTGTTCTTGTGGGCCAGGCTGGACTGGAGAACGCTGTGAGAACGGTAAGAAGACCATGATTTGGTCAAATTACAATCAGACGCTTCATTTTTGAGATGGTTTTTGTGATCCGTCTGCACAAGAAACGTAAAAACGAGTGCCCTGAAGAGCAAATGCATTTATTTAGGGATGGTGTTGATACATGAAAACAATGAAGATGGTTGTATTTTTTACTGAAATATAAAGTTATTGGGTTACATCTACTCCAAATGTTGATTATCCAAAGCTTGCTTTATTTCGTTTATTTAATGTATATGTTTGTAGTTCCAGTGCACAACAAAGAAATCTTCAAACACCAAGCATGCCGTGTTGATAGAATATTTTGAAGCCAGTCGTGAAACTGGTCATTTAACTGTTAATATAGAAATGTCTTCAAATGCATATCTTACGCTGCACTCTGAATTTTGTGTGTCTGATCAGCTTGTGAGCCTGGTCATTTTGGTCTGGGCTGTGAGGAAAAGTGCTGGTGTGAGCATGGTGCTTCCTGTCATCATGTTACAGGAACCTGCATGTGTCTTTCTGGTTGGAGAGGGGCTCACTGTGATAAAGGTCAGTTCTTCTATTCATCAGTAATATAAAACTGTTCATTTACCCTTTGTTCTAGTAAACTCTAATTAAAACCCTCACACAGGGAACCACGAAAAAACTATGGAACATCTAAATACAAGTTTTGTGTATAATGACCCCATTTTAGGAGAGTTAAATGATAAAACCACATTCTCTGTTCCATCAGCCTGTTTGCCTGGCTCGTATGGTAAGGATTGTGCTGAGATGTGCGTCTGCCCACTGGGCACTTCCTGTCACCACATTACTGGGGAGTGTGGCTGTCCACCAGGCTACACTGGAAATGGCTGTGAGCAGAGTGAGTGTCTGATTCTGACAAAGAGAGATGACTTTATACTGTGTTAGCAATCTGAAGGTGACCTTGTACTTTAACATACTATAATAAGCTATAGTGAGATTCTTGAGTCTTTAATTTTATAGTACTTTACTATAGCACAGCTCTAATTCTATGCCTTTTTAGCCTGCCTGTCTGGCACCTATGGACTCAATTGCAATCAGGTGTGCCAGTGCTCTGAGAGGAATCAGTTGTGCCACCCGGTGTCAGGAGAGTGCTACTGCGCTCCAGGATACAGAGGACCTAAGTGCAATCTTGGTAAATGTCCATTTTACTATTAAATTTTTTTTATCATTTGTATGACAGTATTTTTGTCATTAGATTAGGTTCTTAAAGGTGAAGTATAAAAATGCTATTTTTTTTCTTAATAAACTTTGTTACAACGGCCAGAGTGTGAGAGGGGGCGCTATGGTCCAGACTGTGAGAGGCAGTGTCAGTGTCTAAATGGTGGGGTGTGCCAGGCCACCACAGGCACCTGTGAATGCCCACCTGGCTTTATAGGACCTCAGTGCAACATCAGTAAGTCATTTCCCACATTTTTTTAATAATCCATTGTAAGTGTCTTATGAAATGCATAAATCTTAAAGTAAGTTATGATTCATGAATGGTTATCTACATCAGCAGCTCCATTTACCATATAGATGCACTTTGTAGTTTACAGTTACAATCATCCCATTACAAATGTAAAAACAGATGAACTACAGTCATACAGTAATTGAAGTACATCTAAATGGTCAGTAGAGCTGATAAGATGGATAATGATTATGGATAAAAGGTAGGTGCATTTAATTAATGGTTGTCAGTGTATATTTCCATGGGACATAGAACAATATGGGGACTGCTGTTAGAAACTCTACAAATAATTCTTGCAATGGTGTAGAATTCTTCAACAAGTGTGCTATAATCTTTTGTTGAGATCCGGTTGGACCAGAACAAATGTATGTTTGTTTTTTTTTGTAATGTTCCAATTTTGTTAATTTATTGTGATATTGAGCTCTGTCAACTTTACACACACTCAGGTACAGACATGCCAAAGCTAGTACTTCTAAATCCTATCAAACTAACTGACATATGTTTACACTTAAGATTTGGCCACCTAAAATACTCATCACAATAATATTTAGATCTGATGTGAGTTTCCATGCTTACAATTGTATTTTGAGCCCATTTTAAGCCCAAACCTGAAGGCAGTTCAATGCCCAGTGGAAACAGAAGGGAGGTCCTGTTCTTTAATTTAATCACTCAAATATTGTACTGAGGCAGACTGCAAAGTGCCTAAAGATACAAGGAGTCTAGATAAAGGAGTTCCAACCACTCAGCATTCAGCACCACCAGTATACT
>JBBPCY010000136.1:9807957-9843366 GCA_037974405.1 Brachyalestes nurse
TACTGATCACCACCTGATCATCTGGAATCATCTGCTCCTGTTTCTTCACTGGTTCAGGACTTCAGTTAGATGTGATTCATATGTACGTGACTGTATGGCTTAAAAAAACAAAAAGCAGGTAACTGATCAGGTTCAGGATCTGGACTGGAAATGGGTCTTTGAAAGTCCTTCAGGAAGCCTGGGGAACTGTTCAAGACTATACTAAAATACAAGGACTTTTTATTTTAAAGCAAAATATGAAGAAATGAGGGGTGGCTCAATACTGTGCTGTATATTTCACTAAAGTGTGTTTGGTAAATGAGTCTGTGAATGAGTTAACTCCTTTCTGCAGCATGCCCAGCTGGGCGCTATGGGCAAGACTGTGCCCGTGTGGCCCTCTGTGATGACCGAGCAAGGACTGACCCAGTGACAGGGAGATGTGTGTGCAGCCCTGGGCACCAAGGGGAAAACTGTGGAGAAGGTTGGTTGAATGTCAGGGGGGAAAAAATCATATAGGACATGTGCCACAGCCTTTTAAAGTATATAGTAACTCTGATGCATGTGTCCCCAGACTGTGCTCCAGGCTGGTATGGTACAGATTGTTCTCAGCGCTGTAACTGCAGCGATCGAGGCCTCTGTGACCCTGTCTCTGGAAACTGCACGTGTGGACTCGGCTTTACTGGACTCCACTGTGAAAAAGGTCAGCCGTTATTATTGGTATTATGTACTGTTATCAGGGTTTTGGGTTAAACCAATTAAAGTGTGAAGTGTCCATTTGTCATACGTGAACACGCCACAGTGTGAACAGCACAAAATTCTTCCTCTGTATTTAAACCCATTCACCAAGTAAAGCAGCAGGCAGCCAGGAACACAGCACCCAGGGAGCAGTGTGTGGGTACCTCAGTGGTGCCACTAACAGTCCTGAGATTCAAACCCACAACATTCTGATCGCAGGGGCAGCTCCCTAACCACCAGGCCACCGGCTGCCCTACATACTGATCATAAAATGGCCAAGAACACGGCTTACTCCAACTGATGAAATCTGGATGACCACTGACCTTCCGTTAGAAATCTCTGAACCAGACCTGGAGTTATTATTAAATTCAGAATGACGAAAGCTGCTTTTGCAGAACTTGGCAGGAGTGTTGAGATATTTCATGAGAGGAATGCTGGTGTAACTGTTTGTAACCCGGGTGTGTGTTTGTATGGCAGAGTGCCCTGAGGGCCAGTATGGTCCAAACTGTGTTCTGGAATGTGTGTGTCAGCACAACAGTACCTGTGACAGAGTGACAGGAACCTGTCAATGTGGACCAGGCTACTATGGACATCGCTGTGAACATGGTGCGTCTCTGTCTCACACACATTTCTAACCCTCAGGCATGATGCTAATCATCTGTCTCCAAAGAAGTTTTTCCCATTTCCCTTCAGGAAGTGTTTTTTTTGTCTTTTAGTTTGTCCTGCAGGTCTGTATGGGATTCAGTGTCAGCAGCACTGTAACTGTGTGAGTGGAGCTCCGTGCCACCCGAGCACTGGCCAGTGTCTCTGCCCAGCTGGATACAGAGGACTGCGCTGTGAGACAGGTCCGCACATTAAACTCAAGTATTCCCTCAAATGTTGTAGATAAATCAAGCCGTGTCTGAAATTTACTTCTGTAGTTCTACACTGGAGCTATAATGCTAAGGGAGCCCCTGTCCCCCACACTCTTATAGGCCACCATTTTTAAACATAAGTCTTTACACATTTGTGTTAAAATGTGTCAAGCTGTTGAGTGTGATCTTTACAATTGACAAAGTATATCATTTTTTCCCTTTTTGTCCATTAGCCTCATAATTCCTGTACAAAACTAAAGGGCAAAAATCAGACACAAAATTTGTCTCACTGACTACACTTAAGGTGTGTAAACTGTGTACGAAGGGTGTTTTGCAGAACTGCCACTTTAAATAAACAGCTGTAATGTATGCTGTATGAAAGCATTTATCTCTTAATTGCACGATTATTTTTACAGAATGCGAACAGGGCACTTTTGGTCAGAACTGTTCTCGGCGGTGTGACTGTGCGGAGGGCACGCCATGTGAGCCTGTGAAAGGCAAGTGTCTGTGTTCTTCAGGAAAGACTGGGCTCAGGTGTGACAGTGGTAAGTCCATATACTTACCTCACAGAATCAGAACAAGTCTAGCAAGTATTTTCACCTCAGCTCATTTACCTTCTTCCTTTTTGTGACTTTCTGGCACATGTGTGGGTGTTAGACTGTAGAGTGAACCAGTATGGCCCGGACTGCGCGCTGGGCTGCGAGTGTGAGAACGGAGCGGACTGCGACAGCCGGAACGGACGATGCCTGTGTCTGAATGGCTGGATTGGGCTTACATGTTCAGAAGGTAACGTTACTGCACTCCGGTACTGAGTCAGTGCTGTAGCGCTGAATAGAATGACAAGCAAACTGTCAGTTATTCTCACTTTTTCTAAAATTTCTCTTCCATTATTTTACTTTGAGTGATTGAGGTACTGCGGTTGAAGCAATTGTATCTGCATTCATAGGTGGACCTCAGCAATTCACCAGAGGGAACAGAAGAAAGGACCACCACCACAACTCTTTATAGCCCCCACCTCCTGAACAGCAGTCCACTGTTGCAGCTACTGACTCATCCTCTGGGGGTATGGACTTCTGCTTCAGCTGTGACTGAATACAAGCCTGTAAACTCTCAGAGGAGGGCAAAACCATTGTTTGTGTACGGTGACATCAAGAAAGGAAGAACTTTTGGCTCATTGGTGAAGCCACTGGCTGGTTTCTTATTGACACTGGACAGAAGAACATTAAAGTGAATGAACAAGACCATCCCATGTTTAAGAACCTCATGAAACGGTGCAAACCAACTGAGGACCAGTCCTGAAGGTGAGTGTCGATGATGGCCCATATTTGAGAAAGTTATATTGAAAGACAGACCGTGTTTTACATTTGAACTGGGCCACTGTGTGTCAAGTGCTCAGGTAAGAGCAGTAATATAGGATCAACAATACTCTTCAGGTGTAAAACAAAAGCGAAAAGCAATAACTGATCCCAGGTCAGCAGTCTTACTTGGAAATTCGATGCAGGACATCCCTTGATATTCTTTTTTGTATGGTCACCGAGAATGCACTTTTTTCTGTGATGAGTTCATATTGTCCACTGTACTGATACTTGATCATCTTGCTGTTTCAGGGCATTCATATAATGTGTGTTTTTAGTCTACATTGTAAGGTTAAGATACTTCATGGACAGTTGGTATATATAGAGATTTGCAAACGGATACTGCAGCAAAAAAAAGGGACAATGATCATATTAATAAGCCTGCACCTCATGCTCCCAGCGGATGTGGGAGAATTATTTTTTGGAACAGTGTAGAAGGTTCTAAAACAGATTATTCATAATTTTTTAAAATAATTTAATTATTTCATCTAAGCTTTAACACCAATGAATTATTTTTAGGTTGTTAAAGAATGCCAGTAAATGAAGTGCCTTCTCAATTAACATGGTGCTATTTTGCCGTGCTCAGTACACTCTCTTTAGAATACATGATATTCTCTTCTAGAACTGAGTAATATGGTAACTTTTGATGGTATTGTGATAAATGACGTCACATTATGTCACAATATGCTTTTTCTGAGTAAATTGTGGTTGTCAATACTTCGTTACTGCCCAACTGTTTATTTAACAAAAGGAGAACATAATCAGTCCTGTTAAATTGGATTGCGTGAAGCACAGGTGTGTGATATATTGAATACAAATAAATTTATATTCGGTACATTTTAGGTGTGGCATCACCAGTCCTTTATCAGTTTCAAGTTATCAAATGGTGAAAAAATTGTTTTTTTTTTTTTTTTTATATCAGCCAACCTTAATAATCAAAATCTTTGATTATCAGCAATATCAAATAACTCAGCACCTTTATTCAAGATGCAACCTTTTCTTCACATACTTTCTTGGTCTTTCCACCATTTCTGTATCTATAAAGTTTGATGTATTTACGGAAAGAATTCTATTCAGGTGTGAATAAAACAATCACATTCGGGAAATTTGTTATTCATGGTAATAAAATCCTACATTTGAAGGAGGATAAGAACCTTTAACCAACCAGAGATTCTTATTGAGTTGGATTTTGAATTTGCTATGTTTTGCTTTACCCACATTTTGTACACAAAAAAGACAATACGGCTGATGTTTGTTGTTGTTTTTATAATCTCCATTTCATAGATACTGAAGCTGTACATGTCTAAATTCAGATTCAAGCACAATGCAGTTAGCAATGCCTGTCAATGAAAATAAAAAAGGAGGGAAAAAAGGCCAAAGTGATCACAACCATTTATATGTATATATGTACAAAGGTCAAACTATATACAGATATCTGTCTCAACATACAGTATCTCTCCACACGGGGTGGAAATGTAAGCTTGCCATTGTATACATTTTACAGAGTTCTTCAAAATGCATATTCAGTGCAAATAACTGCTCCTCGTTGTCACCACCACCACCACCACCGTAATGTCGATATCAAATCAGGGCAACGAAGAATGGTAAAAAAATAAAATTATTTTCTCGCCCTTATCCTAAAATACTGAACATAAAAAATTACCTCTTGGGGAAATAAAGAATGATCATTAAAAATAAGCACTCTGCCTGTATCTACAGGTCTGATATATTCTGGGAATCCGCACTATCCCAACTCCTGTTACACTGTGGCATTAAGTAATACGTATTAACATGAGAGGTTGCCCTTACGGATGAAAAGAAGTCATGCTCTCATAAAAACCACTACTGGTAATATGAACATAAAGCTCTGTTGTGTAGAAACATTAAAGAACTGTGATGGGTAAATACTGCCCGGTCTCGTTTTAGCTTCGAGAGACAAGACTTGCCTCGAGATCAAGCCTACCTCCAGCTAGTACCATTTTTATGCGCTGCACGGCCGATTCACACCGATATGTTTTCAAATGTAGTCCTAACTCATGACCAAATGTAGGTGCTAGCTTAAGTACTGAACTACTGTCTCACTGCGGACAACAAACAGTAATGCCCTTCCTTCCTGAGAAAATCTCTTACACAGAAACAGGGCGACGCCATGAAAGCACTAAGAAACAAGACGGACAACAGTAGACTGTCTTCACAAATGAAAACATTAAGAGTCAACTCAAAGCCAACACAGAAACATTTGGTCTTCACGATTCAGTATTTGCTGCCGTAACTTCATTTAGCTTTGCTAATTCAAATACAGTAGCTTTAAATACAGTGGAATACTGTACCGGCCTACTGCATGGAGCACACGGCCATGTGCACTGCTTCTGACAATGGTACTTCACTAAACTAGCCAACATTTAAAAATGATGTCTAAGTAACCTTATCCTAAACTATTTATACTACAAGCTTCTCGAACAGATCTACTCTTCGTTAGAATAGAATTTTCGTTTGACTATTAAAGCCTACTGAAGTATTTTCTCTAGCAAACGCAGTTCGGCTTGCTTTCCAACATCGCTACTGTACATAAAAACATGTTTTTGGTAATAAACACATACAGCAGTTGAGAAAAGGAATCGAATCGCATGATAAAACAAAACGATAAAGTGCAAATAGTTCCGAATACGAAGTGAAAATGAAGAGCCGCGTTGGTATCGTACAAGAAGGAATGAAAGCTTCCCCAGATGTGCTCGCTGACATCTGCTTCAATTTCCACACGTTGATGTCTAAAACGTGAATCCAAAAATCAGTCTTTCAGTCTGAACGCCACATTTCACCAAATAATGCGTTTTCTCTTTCACAATGAGTAGGTATATCTGCGCAAATCTGCCGATAATTGTCTAAGGTGATGACAGATCCTGCGGTTTTTGTAATGAGTGTAGTACATGCTTTGAGAGAATGGACCACATGCAATTCCCTTGTGCTTAACAGGGTTATAGATCGGTTCGAGGAAGATTAAGTGCATGGGTCACAGGTCTCTTTCGAATTCAACCTCGTAGCTAGATAATGTGATTAACATCCCTTAGAAAAAGGTCTAATGAAGGCTTATCATTCCTAATGTATAAGATGCACTATGTATATATGTGTTTATATCGCTAGACGGCTTTCGACCGGAGAGAATATACAAGTGAAAGGAGAGATGATGGCATAGCATAGGTGAAAGACAGGAAGTACATGCTGTTGAATGATATTTTCGCCTCCAGGGAGCTGGCGGAAGTGGGATATATCTTTGGCTTTAGCCACGTGTAATGTCACTGGTTCTTTACAGCAATGTCCAGTGTCCAGAAGTGAGAGACAAGTAGACAGTGAATTCTGCCTCCTGACCACGAAAACGATGCATGCTCTGCTTCTCACTCACTATCATGCACTCACACACACATCACACACACACACACAGACACACACATTCTGAACCAGTCCCTGAGCTGCTGACACAAACCAGTCTAGTCTCCTATGGGGGCAGGCAAGTTAATGCCATTGAACAGTCTATGCGTTTATTGAAAACGATCATCTGCCAATTCACCAGTGTGTGCTTTAACACTGTGTTTCTCAACCCTCCCCTGCACATTTCAGCATTTTAGCTGCCTTAACACTCCCTTCTGCTCAGTGAGGGGTTGTTATTGAGCTGATTAATTGGATCAGGTGTCCTGGAAGCAGTGAAACCACTCAAATGTGCAGGACGGGACGGTGCCTCCAGGACCAGGGTTGAGAAACACTGCTCTAATAGACCACAGGTGATGTAACTGCAGGGCTGCTGCACCTCTCTCCATCCCATTTTACTGTTTTAAGGTTAAAATGTCCAGTACAGTCTGACAAAATATTAGATTGAAAACTGTAAAGATATGGGAATCATCTGGGGAAATGGGATTTTTTGTTTGTCATAAGAATGCTGAACTAGTTTATGCTTCTTCAATCATAAATTAATGTATGTTGGAATGGTAATTCAATTTAAATCCTTAAATCCCTGTAAAAGTGACCCCCTAACCCCCTCAAACAGCTTGTATGGAGGTCCACACCTCAATTCCTACCTCTCATAACTACACACACTGGTAGCCGTCATTGGTCAATACATTTGAGTATAAGAGGATTGCTGTCAACATGCTGCAAATGTAATTTCTCAATATCAGATGACTGTGGCCCTCTTGCTAACACATCTAAAGCAGCAACACCTCAGTTTAATGGAGTGATCTCCTGTGGCCCTGTTGGGAAAGCACTGCTGATGTCTTCTGGAGCTACGACTGTGCTATAGGGCCAGTCAGCAGGGAACGGGCACTAAGACGATGCCCTGTACTGGGGAAATAAAAGCAACACTGATGTTGATTTCTTTTCCCTCCTCACATAACATCAGTGCCTCCCATAGCCACTTCCTCAGACAGACTCCTAAAGTGCTGTTTGGCTCATCTGCGAAGGGGCACGTGCAATCATGACGCAGACGACACAGTGAAAGGTTTTTCCGGGGAGAAAGCTTAGATGATCAGACCGACGTCCGTGTACAAACAAGCAGACCTTATGAGTGGCTAAGGGAGATGTGCAACGAATCTGAATTGATTATCCATATTAACTTAAGCTCTGCTCTTTTGTCAAATATGCATTCAGTATCAAAATTAAAAATAAAAAAATGCAAAGAGGAAAAAAAAAGAATATTTCCAACAGCCAAGCAAGCGTGTGCTATTTTTTCTTTCTGTCTTTTTTTTTCTTGTTAACTTCAGCTTTTTAAATGACTTTTTTTTTTCCTGCACAATGTTTAACAGTTTACTTTACGAGCTCATGTTCCTACCGGGTAGGTCTGGCTCTTTCCTTTTCTCTGTGAATGACTTACTCTCTAGGATTTTTTCCTCGTATCTTTTTTTGTCTGTTTTTGTGTTATTTTGTTTTTTTTTTCTTACTTGACTTGCCTTGTGATTTCTAAAAGGCTTCCCCTTCAGGGTTGGGGGTGCCTGCCGGTCTCATGCACCGCTTACTCATTCAGTAAAAGCTCAAGCAAACAGAGGAACAGGCAAAGGTCGGTTCGGGATGGCCCCTGGTCTGCCTATGCACTAGGAGCGGTAGTCCTTTTTACTGTAGGGTTTGTTCCCCAGTATGCTGTCCACCTCGTGCACAATGGAGGAGGATAACTTCGGGAGGACCTGCGAAAGAGACGGTACAAATATTTTCAGTGCTGTGTCAAAATGAAAAGTGGAAAAATTGAAACCCTCACTTTTCAGTTTTGGTCCTGTTTCATTTATACCACTGCATTATTATAACATTAAACTTGCTGAACATGGTAATATACATAAACATGATAAAAAATATATATTAAAAAAGCAAGACACTTGTCACTTATATCCAGATGTACTGGTGGTGATTTATATCTGTTTGGTATATCTTTTTAGCTGTTCGGGCTGCTGGTATGTTACCCATGGAGTTCAGATTTCCAACGCAGTGCACTGTAGAGAAATACAGTTTTAATGGTCCTACAACAGCCACTAGGGGGAGGATGTCATCCAGTATAGAGACTGGCAACACTATTTTGATTCTTCACTACAGGCACTTTGGGTTTGAATCCTAAGCCTTAGCCTAGATTGTTTTAGTTTGCAGATATTGGACACATTCAGAAAGAATAACACGTATAGAACAATAGCAAACATTAATTTAAAAAAAAAAAGCATACACATACCGACTTTTCCTCAAAAACACCCTCAAGTACCCAGGGGCCTTACCTGTATTGCGCCTATATTCTCCATTAGCTGATCACTGTTGGAAGCTCCTAAGAGCACGGAGCTGACTCCTTCATTCCTTAGGCACCACGCTGCAGAGGACCAGCATATAATCATACCCAATACAGCACACAAGCACACTATGCCTCCAATTACCCCCCACCCCAACCCACCCCAACCCACCCCACCCCAACCCACCCCAACCCACCCCACCCCACCCACAACAACCCACCCACCCCACTAACCAACCCCCACCCCACACACACACAAAATTAGGTACTTTTTACCTCTACCCAAGAGTAAACGGTGGAAAAAAACTAAAGCCAATTCCAAAATAAAAAAAAATACTGTAGCCACTTTTCCCACCTACACACACTGAAGCATCTCACATAACACACATAGGGAAAAAAAGGAGAAAAAAAACAGCTGCCAGACCACACTGTTACCATGGCTCCCAGCACCGTGGTATACTGTATGAAGACAAAAATATCTTAATTTTTTTGCTTGCTGGCCTAAGCAGGCGAGCTAAGGCAGTGCTCGGTGAAAATGGCACTGGAGGAGAGGTTTGGAGAGGGAGGTGAGAGAAGCCATGTACTGCTGCAGCCCCCAAGAGACGGCACATGCAACACCTCAACCACACTGGACGGGAACTCTGCGGGGATTTCACTCCTTGAGAGAGAGAGAGAGAGAGTGTGTGTGCGTGTGCGTGTGTGTGTATGTATGACGTTTGTGTGTGTGTGAGTGCCTGTGCCATCTGTGGCTCTGCCACATTGTGTGTAGGCACTACTGCGCTTTGTGAGTGCATGAATAAGAGCGGCCATTTGGTTGGAGTAAAACGTTAATCCATCTTTAAGCTCGTGTGCAGCACTGATGCCCTACAACAAGATTTCCATTCACTAATGATATGAACTACTTACAAAGGCAGCCCTGAGGATCGCAGCGCAGTCTTCTAAAGGATAGAGAGATTTTCGCCTTTGATTCTCAGTGACCCCACACACAACAAGGCTGCAGAGACATTTCATTTTTTCAAACCGTTGTTACAATGAAAGGTTTTAGGGCCCGCAAAAAGGAAATATCTGCCTTCAGTCATCACCCACCACTAGCAGTGCATAATGAAATTCATTTTTTACTGCCTTGTGACCTAACCTACCCTCTGAAGTAGCCAGAAGAACAAAAATGTCCCCAGATTTGTTCGCTCCATAACGCACAAGTATAGGTTCACTGCATCACTAGTATTCTCAATGATGGTTAACTATTGAGTTTTTTTGCTATTAAAACTGTATTGAAAATTATATACATTCTCAGAGCACAGGTGTTAGTAAATAGAATAACAGACAGATTTATTTTTGGTCTTTTAAAGGTGTCTTACTTTAACTACTTTCCATCAAAACCTTTATTTACATTTTATCTACTTTATCCCTTTATGAACGGCTTGATATTGTTTGGTTTAATCAGTTTCTAGTGTTTGGTCTTTTAACAAGCTCCAGTTACTGAATTAAAAGGCAAAATGATGGGTAGATTACTCAGTAGTGATAGCCCTACTGTATCCGAGCAATAAATATAACCCAGTTGAGCAATAAATATAACCCTGTATGTCTTCAATAGTGCCAACTGTATGAATGCGAGGGATGCTGTTGGCCTGATCATAAATTATCTGACTAGAGTCATGCAGGGAGAGAGGGATTTATAGTGATTGGAGGAAGTGGCATTCGCTAATGGGGTGTGAAATGTGATCTATGATGCTGCATCACGCGGCGGGCCGGGTGAGAAATGCCTGTGGGTTTGAGGAGAAGGAGCCAGGCCGAGGTGCGCGCTAACAGGTTGTACGGGAACGCCACCGGAGGGGGATTGAGTGGCTGTCGGAAGCGTGCACACACTTCGCCTGCAGTGTGTAAATCAGCAGTGGTGCGCTGTCAGGACAGGGTGTGGGCTTTACCACCGGCGGGAGCTTTTAGTGGGCTTTAGGGGGGGGGTTCTCAAACGAGGGTCTTCGAGAGTCAACTGCGAGGGATGAACACGCGCACACACACACACACACACACAGTGTAATCCATTGCTATGGAACTAAATCCACCACTCCGTTGATCTAATAGACTATTTCACTCTCTCCAGACTTCACAAACCACCTACACTGTTCGCAATTTAAACTCACACACACAAACCCACTCACACTTCACTTTAAGGACATTTAAGGTGTGTGTGTGTGTGTGCATGCATGTATGTGAATGGAATCAGAAATGGTTAAACGAAAAATGAGCAATATATTTCATAGGATGCAACTAGAAACAGAACAAAGTAACTTTAAACCTTTTCATCTAAATATTATTATTATTATTATTATTATTATTACTGTCACTATATGACACATGAATTAGCTTTGACAACTGACATGAACCTAAAACATTTATAAATACGTATTCCAATAAGTGCTAGCTGAAAATTACCATTTTTACCATTTTTATTATGGTATGTTATCAAGAGACTTATGTAGTTTCATGTACCCTTACATATACTGGCCTTCAGTGAAGTGTTACTTTAATCATTGATTTTGTTCATGTACACTACTAGCTTTGTAAGGCTCATTATGAGGTTTGATCAGACGGTAACTATTATGCACTAGGTAAGTATCATGAATATTGTCATGTTATGTTGCCGTGTAAATTTTTTCACAGTACATACATGTGCTCTACCAGTTAATAGTTTTTGCACACATTGAGATTTTCCACGTTTGCATGGTACTCACTTAATACTAAGCAAAGAATATTGAGTGTATTTATATTAACAAATAACTTTAACTGTTTAACTGTTTAACTGTTCACAATTTGAGAAAATGTAATTTTTATGAATCACTACTGACCTATAAAAAGCTACATAATATAATTAGAATGTGGAGCACCAGACATTTGTTATTTAATAAGATAGTAAGTAGCAGCTAGTGGGATGAAAGGGTTAACGAGTGCATTTAAAATGAAAGGACAGTCTAGAATTTGACCAGTTAATAGGATGTCTGTCATGCACAGTTAGAGATTCTTTCCATCTTATAAAGGGAATTGGTTTTATTTTTATATATAAATTTTCATGTAAAGTTGTTCACGCAACAACTTTCCAATGCTTAACTAGAGTAAATATCTGCAGTTTATGAAATAAATGGATAAATGGAAATCTATTAGACCTGATTCCATTTGAGGCCATTCCAGTGTCTGTGTTAATGCCAAGTACATTAACCTGTCATAACGTTACCTTACACTCTGCTGTCTGCTCATTTTCCTTCTCATGTGTCTGTGACAAACATTTTATCAGCAGCCTGTACCAGGATCAGGTTAACTGACTAAATTCAATGATCTAGTAGCCCTGAAAAAACCTTGATTACACAAAATAGTAAAAATCCAACCAAAACAAAAAAAAAAAAGAATGAAACCTTATCGATTCTAATAGTAACACTTGTTGCATTTTTGCTATTTTTGTTCTGTAAATCCTATCCAACCAAATTTTCTTTAACTAAACATAAAACATATATTCAATGGATGCAGCAGTGATGGTGTGAATGTTTCATTTTTACCAGTTACCCAGTGACCCTGATATGGGTGTGTATGTGTTTGTGTTGGAGGGAGGGATGAGGGTGTGGGGGGCGAGCGAGGTACAGGACGGACGGACAGACAGACAGAAAGAGAGAGAGCGGCAGTGTGTCTTTAAGGGGTTTTGCGTACCGATGGCTAGCTGTGGCAGTGTGCAGCCCAGCCGCTCGGCGATTGCCTGCAGCTCTTTCAGCTTCGCCTGCTGACGCCGGCCCTCCTCGCTCAAGATCTTGTCCTTCAACCACTGGTAGCCCTGTCAACAACACAGCACACCTGCTCAAAAACAGGGGCCCCTGCTGCACGGCGGTGCTCTCTCCCGCATTCTCTCGCACACACACACACCACACACACATACACAGCCCCACCCACCACACAATCATGTGCACACACCACACAAAGGAGCACCTTTGCGAGCAAGAGCCTGTTTTTAAACATGTGACTCTGTCTTTCCCGAAAAGATGACCAAGTCCGGTTGTTTTTCTTTGCTTGGACAACTTTAAGGGGTAAAAGAGACTTCACACACACAAACATTTCTTTACCACGTTAAATGTTTACTCAATGAGCTAATGTTTATCCACTTTCTTGGTTTAACCTTGAGCAGTCCAGAGTTATTGTCATTCTGTCATTTTACTTAAATTTTACTTTTTTTTTTTTTTTTTTTTACATACTGAGTCATATAACAAACTGCATTCACATACATACAGATTGGCATTCTGTACGAAGAGGTATTCGTATACACTTCTGTAATGTTTTCTATTTGGATGTCAAACAATAACAGACATCACAAACAAATTTGTGAAGAATTCATACACATTTTCATTCAGACATGAATTAAATATCTCCTCTTCTACTTACTCTTCGTATAGCAACGGATCAGCCACAACATTAAAACCATTGACACATGAAGTGAATAACACTGATTATCTTGTTACAATGCCACCTGTCAAGTGGTGGAATATATTAGGCAGCAAGTGAACAGTCTGTTCTCAAAGTTGATGTGTTGGAAACAGAAAAAATGAGCGAGCGTAAGGATCTGAGTGACTCTGATAAGGGCGCAATTGTGACGCCTAGCTGATTGGGTCTCAACTAATACGACAGGTCTAGTGGAGAATATTCCCGGTACAGAGTGCATATTACCTATAAAATGATGCCCAAGGAAGGACAAATGTCGATCTTATGACAGGGTCATGGGCACCTAAGCCTTGTGCCTAGGGAACGAAGACTAGTCGGATCCCACAGAAGAGCTTCCGTAGCACTAATTGCTGAAAAAGTTAATGCTGGCTTTGACAGAAGGGTGCGTGTTTATTGGTGACCTAGAGAAGAGATGGAACCAGGATGGACTATGGGAAGATGATGAGCCGGCGGAGGCAGTGTGATGCTCTGGGCAACGTTTTTCTGGGGTCCTGGCATTCATGTGAATGTTACTTTGACACATACCACCCACATTGTTGTAAAACGAGTATGTCCCTTCATAGCAAAGGTACTCCCTAATGGGAGTGCCCTCTTTAAGCAGTACTTCCAGACTGCAAAAAGTGCTCAGGAATTGTTTAAGGAATAATTGGTGTTCATTTGGTCTAGATGAATGTTAGCAGTAGATTCTTTACGTTGCTAGGTGGGGCCTCCATGGTCTGTCCAACATATCTCACAAATGCTCTAATATCTTGTTGTCTGATAACGCAGCAGTCCATACCTCGAGAGGTCAGAGCTGTTTTGGCGGCAAGAGGGGACCCAACATTAGGCATTTGGTTTTAATGTTGTGGCTGATCAGTGCAATTGAGAGGCCAATTATGCTCTCTTGGATTCCTGGTTACAGATACCTGTGGCATCAACAGGGATCAATCTCCCTGACAGAGCCAGTACAATACGGTTGCTGACAACTTCTGAGACTTCTAAAGGTTCATTTAATCTTTGACATCCAATATCAAAATTATTGTTGTAATTTTATGTTCACATTGATAAATCATCAGATTAATTAGAGTGCATGTTTGTGCGTGCGCCGGGATAAATAACCCGGACAGTACATCACTGGTTAAGTTTAGCAGTGGGAAGGGTCCAGTCTGCTCTGATGATCCAAGCACTCATAGATCTAAAATACAAAGAGACCCATCACTGTCCAGATCACCAGCACAGGACATCACTCAAGTGTCACTTCATACGTGATTTACACAGAGTAAAAAAACACAGTATGAATGACCCTGGTGCTATCACACTGAGGGGGATGGGTAGATGAGGAAGGGATGACTGGCTACCGGTCCAGTGAACAGCAAATGACTAACAGCAATACAATGCTGCATGCCACTCCACCAACATACACAGCGCTGTGCTAGAGAAATGCTGTTGTGGGTGTAAGACGGAGAGTGTGCGTGAGTGTGTGAGTGTGTGTGTGTGTGTGTGTGTGTGTGTGTGTGTGTGTGTGTGTGTGTAGCAGATGCACCAAAACATTAGCATTAAATAAATAAATCAATATCCTCCTCAGAGTTACCACAGAAACACGGTCACATAACAAAACAAAATGTTGAGAAGATTCTGGTCTGAAAGTTCATGCCACAACAAGATATTTTCACAGACAAACACATCTACAGGGGAAAACACCCAAAGCTAGAACCTGGAAGACACGAACACATCCATTAAAACACCAAGGACACTTATGACGGCACAAATGTTCTGGAACACTAGAAACAGCGAGGAACGGAGGGACTGAGGGGAAACGTAGTACCTTGAGAGAGGCGCGGGAGTACGGAGGCACCCCGCTGTCGTATTTCCCTGAGATGATCCCACAGGCCAGTGGGGACCATGTCATTGCCCCTACGCCTAAACAAACACCAACGCAAACAAACATACACACACACACACACACACAATTGAATTCTTTTTGGTAGAAATTCTAATTCTAAAAGGTCAAAGTTTTATCAACTGCAATCAGTTTTCACTTTTGTGAAACCACTGCTCGAGATGAAAAGCATTAGTGAGGTCAAATACTTGCTGTCAGTGGAGACAGCTGTGTGTGCACATCTGAACACCTGTGTAAGCAATGGGTCCACCTTAAAGTACCCAACTTCACTAATTAGAGAGGGTGTCTAGATAGTTTTGGACAAATGGCAGCTATGACAATGTGTCGTAATAGCGCCGGTGGAAAATGTGTGGCTTTACAAAACATGATGTAATATGATGTACATATAAACCACCGGATGTGAAACTGACAATCCTAGATATGCCCAATTAATGTAAAACAACTCTGCTGCTGTTCCTCCTGCAGAAGACGGCAGTAATTACCTATCTTATGGAAAAGCTCAGGCAACTGCACCTCCACCTTCTCTCTCTGGAACATGTGATACTCGGCCTGCTCGCAGATTGGGGGAATCTGGTTAAACTGTCGTGCCACCGAGTATGCTTCCTGCAAGACACAGCGCAAGCTCCTCCAATTAATAAAACACGTTTCTTCCACTCAAAACTGCTTTAGAATTGGAAATAAAGTGTTGAGTGAAAAAAGTCATTTGTGTCTGACCAATGAAATACGTGTGTGCCTGTGCAGATCTTGGTTCATTAATGACTTGGCTCTCATAGGTAACACAAACAAATTCATACTTTTTCAATGTAAGGGGTTAAAAGGGAGAAAAAAATCTGTCATTTTAAATCATGGGGGCCATAGCTGTAAACCTGCCACCATAGGTGGTCAGATCAATATTTGTCGACCTTAGAACCAAGGTGTAGGACTGCAAGGGCTCCAGGAGCTCAGACACAAAAAGACTGGTAAAATGGGGAAAGGGCAAAGGATGCTGCAAGTACTTAGTGCATGTCAGGGTCCTATCAGTTTTGTAAAAACGCTAATTAAAGCAAATTACAGCAAGCGTCAAAGTGTAAACCAGGTTTATAAACCTCATAAACTAGGTTACGAGGTTATGAAAACATGAGACAGTGAGGATGACAGCAACGGCAGTCAAACAGGTTTGACCTAAACTAGAACTTTCATAAAATTACTATATGTCTATCAATAAACATGCTGTAGGTGGCAATAGTTAACGCACGTTGCAGTTTCTGACTCATGGAGTTGTGGGTGGCTGATGCATTCAGTATGATGCTTTACTGCCTAGAAGCATTTGCGGGAAACGATTTCTAAGTGCCTGTAGGTAAGGCTGATGATTTGTTTGGGTGATTTTCATTAAGAAGTTTCTTGAAGCAGCCAAAATGTCCCTTGAGCAAGTAAACCCCAATATTAATAATTACAAAATGAAACTTCTTACACGAGATAATGAGTGAGGCATAGAAAGCTTGACCAAAAGAGTGGGCACAGTGAGAGAGTAGCTGAAATAGCTCACCATTATCTCCATGGGGCTCCAGCGGGATGTGCCCCAGTACATGGCCATTCCCTGATTAATCACATGGGTCATCGCTCGGACCGTCTCTGTGGATCAGAACAGATTGACCTGAATTAACCCGAAAGTGCAGCATGTCACAGCATTGCCACCACAATACACTGGCAGGGATGTTAGAAATGAACAATGGAGGAAAGAAAACAATATTGGATTGATTCAAGAAGTCCTTAATGAACTCTTGGGTAGATTTTGCTAAAATGAGCTGGCAATTTTGTTCTAATCAATACAATTTAAAGTGAACCAAATAAACACCCCCTAGCAGCCAGGAAAACAATGGCTCAGAAGAAAATAATGAAAAAAAAAAAACCCAAACCCTCTGCCGTCGCTAATAAACAATGCTCTCTGGGCAAGGCGAGAGAGCCTGGAGTACAAGCAAGTAATTTACAGCTGTTTCGCTGATGGCCATGTTTGATGAAGTGCAGCACTTCGTTTAAGTTTGGAGAGTTGAGGAGGAGAGGGAGAGTGAGAGGGAGAGAGAGAAAGGCAGAAAATGAATACGACTCTGTCCTCTTCCATGATGCTGCACTATATATGTGTCAAAGAGCAGAAGGCCGCAAACCGCTCCAGGGTTGGGTCATATGTTAACGTGAACTTTGGTGAACTTTTGAAAGGGCAGCTGGAGAAATAAACAGATGAAGACAATCCTTCTCCTTACATTTGAAAAGACCAGTCGCTCCTCATTCCATAACTGCTTGGTTACATCACAGTCTGGGTGGCAGGGGTTTCCACAGATCAACAGGTCAGCAACAAGGACCTCTACAGTAACTTCACACAACTTTCTAGTATAGAGAGCCTTATCAAAAGTGTGGCCTGGCACTTTTTTTTTTTACTAAGAAGTGCTCCCAAAAGGTGTAAATACCTGGCCCGCTATTTTGTGATATGTATAGTGCTCATTAGAGAATATTTGTTGAAGAGCAAATTTTCATTAAGAAATCAGGTCCCATAATGGTAATGGTAAAATTAGATTAAGGTGATGACAAGAAGGTGCTGAGAACTACTGAGAGTGAAAAAGTGTCGTTTGTGGTGAGCTGCAGGTCAAGAAGGTGAAACAGGCAGCTGGTTAGCCTTCTGTTTCCGCATTACACCAGGCAGCTGTTTCCGCATTACACCAGCGTATGCTGAAAAATTCACAGCCTATGTGCTTTCACAATGTTGACAGAAGTTTCACTCAAATACGGCAACAGCTTCCTTAAGTCCATTCACTGAAGTGGTCTATTACAGTGACTCACAACTGATGTGTTGTTAATAGAGCTAGGCAATAATTATTGTATTGTATCAAGTCATCATTAATAATTGTCATATATATATTAGGGGTGTAACAGAAAGGTCACAGTGACCCATGTACAGTGACAGTTCGGTACAAATACATGTACTGTTACAGACCAGAAATAGAAATACAAATATAATATATATATATATACACTCATTTCATCATTACCAAAACAAGTTATCCTGTCTTCGTAATTAAACTTGTAGTTGATTTGTGAACTTAACGTAAAGTGGCATTTTGGCAGACACCCTTATCCAGAGCAACTTACAATCATTAGTTACAGGGACAGTCCCCCTGGAGACACTGAAGGTTAAGTGTCCTGCTCAAGGGCACAATGGTAGAAAGTGGGGGTTTGAACCACTTTGTGGTAATCGGGTTCACAGGCAGACTACTACCACCCTGGGTGGGCTAGATTTGCTTGGCCTGGTAGATTTAGTGCAGTGTTTCAATAAAATTGAATCATTTGTACTCATACTGCGTGGTCATATGTGGCACCACTTGTTCTTTTATGTTTGTTGCACCTTCTCAAATGTTAAAATCTGGTGGACCACTAATTCTGTCAGACAGAATTTGCTTTGACCATGGTATGATGGATCTTGGTTAGAGTCTGAGTTCCTCTCACTTTTCCTGCTTCATGATCTTAAGCAGCTTTCCTGCCACTCATTATGGCTTTGAACCCATATTTCTAGAAAGCTGTGGTGCTTCTCAAGCTCATAAGACTCCAGGGATGCTGCAGGATTTAGTGTTTGTGTTGAATGTCTCTTCAAAAAGTTACTGAAACTGAACGATCAGCAAATACACTTCTTGTAATTCCTCACCTTCCATAGGCGTGTTTGGGTCTGGTCTGTTTGCAAACACCACGTCCACATATTCTAACTGCAATCTCTCCAGTGAAGCTTTTAAACCTACAGGGCAGTTTCACAACCTCAGTTAACACATTTATTCAAGTCACACAGAGTACTATGAAAACACTGACACTCATGTTGATTAAGCACAAAAAAGATGTTGGTGTCATTACAGTAAACACTTGATACTGGGGCCATAATGAGCTTTGCTTATTCAGCAAACACCAGCAACTTTAACCTCAAAAACATCCCTGTTCTCCTAGCAGTAAGTTACGCTAAACAAATAGCTGCTCTGGGTTCAATGTCATATTTGATCTAGGCTTACCTTCTATAATGTGCTTTCTGGACAATCCTCTTTCAGTCTCTGCCCTGGTGAATGGTAATAGCAATAGGTGCATAGGGTTATAGGATTAAAGGGAAATACGAAGTCTACAGTTCTAGTCACATTATTCTACATTACATTACATTCACTTGGCAGACGCTTTCATCCAAAACGACTTACATCTTTATTATCTTACATTATGTACTTTGTGACTAATTGTGACACTTGGCCAACTTTAAATTCAAGTTGTTTGTACATTTGTAGACAACAAAAAAGCAGATACTTACTTTCCACCCCAGAAAATTTTCGTAGTAATCACTAAACTGGAGCGCCTAATAAATAAATAAATAAACAGCAACATCTCAAAAGGAGTCACATTTTTTCATTAAGGCTGTAGAAAACAGTAGCTGAGATACAAAAATATAGAAAAGGGTTAAACAGTTGCAGGCAAATGCTAATAAATCCATGGCTTCATTTCAAAAGAATACACACACGCATACAACCGGGGGGACTGAAATAGGCTCGCGCTCTCTGGTGGTGACTCTCGCGTGGCCTGATACTGATGCACTTTGACTGGCAGGATGACTAAGCTGCAGGGCCGCTAGGTGAGCACGGACGCACGCGCTCTTTTTTTGATCATCTCCTAGGGAGAGCTCAGTTACTCTCCGCTTTATCACTGTAGCCCAGCCACGCTGAGAACCTATCCTTGGCATTAACAGCTTAATTTGCAAACGAGGATTTCTAACGAGCAAGCAAAGACATCTTTGAACTGCGGAAAAGAAGTTACAGCAGACAAACACACAGATCAACTGGTAACAAACCAGGACTACAGACATGAATCTGATCCATAATTCAGAAAGCTACGAAGCTCAGCGATGGCACTGCTCCTGGCATTAATATTTCATATCTCTGTCTGCCTGCTGTACATAGTGCCACACGTCGTATTGTTCTCCTCTGACAGCCTTTTCACTGGGCCAGGTTATCAAGCAGAGATAAAGGAATGACTGGGCGGAAATTAAAAGGTGCACTTCTGCACCAGCATACCTCCATCCTTTCTTCTTGATGATATTGCCCAGCACTACCTCGGCCCTGTTTTGGAGACAAAAGCAGATGGTTATCAGAGGTATCCATCATTTTCAGTGACAGTTGGTCACTATGGCCATGAAACCTAGCAAACAAATAAAGGCATAATCAAAAAACAGACAAAATATGTTTAATAGCTAAAAACATCCATACTCAAGTCTGAATTCTGTGCTTTTACTTTTATCGGTTTATAGATACTGGATGTCATATAGTGCAAGTGGTCAATACTGTCTGTTTATTTACTCATGCGGTTTACAGTGCTAATGGGTAGAGTCTAAACTTCTATTATTTTTTATCTACATTAGCCTAATAGCTGCTGTGCAAAATTAATGAAGACTGTACTCCAAACATACATAGGCTGATAAATTACATGAGGTTAAGAGAAAACTGTGTAAGAGACTGGCTGATATATTTGGCTACTGGTGATGATTAATGTCACCTGATGATGAAGCGATAATTGTTTTGTTGTAAACTGAAAAGACGAGATAAATTTTAAACAGTTCAGTAGTAATATTAAATAATACCTAAATGTATTTTATTTACTTTTGCAGTTAAACCAATGAATGAATAAAGTGAAAATGTCCACAGTTTTTTGGCCTCGTTTTTTTGGGCATTTTTTTGTACATAATGTGCACAAGGCTTTATAACTGAACCATGTGTAGCAGTATGAGGTTTCTCCACAATGATGCAAATCACTCTGGATGTGTCAAAGAGTAGAAATAGTCTGGAACTCAACAGCACAAGCTCAGAAATGCTTTGCTTTCAAATCCTGATCAAGTTATTATTTTTAGATATGTATTTCCCCCATGTATTTCCAAACTAGACCCTATAATGATGATAATGGCTTTACCATGAAGGCAAGCAATCGTTTAAATAGACACTAAGGCAGAAAATCTTCAGCATTAAGCGTACCGAGATCACACTGATCTTTATGGTGCAGATGATTCTCCTGTTTCTCTGTTGCAGGCTCAGCCGAGTGGCACTGACAGCTTAGTGGCTGCAAGTCTTTATGGCAGCCATTAGCGATGCTGAGGCTGCTAATTGGGCCCCAGTGTAGGTTTGAACAGGCCTGTGGTCGGCTCTGCCAGTGAGAGCTCACTGGGCTGTACACACGTCAAACAGAACAAGCTGTCCCGTCATCACGTGACCTTTGTGGCTCTCATCGGCCTGTTCCTTTCTATCTTTCTCTGCCCTAGTGTCCATCTCACTGCTCTGAAACACCCCTCTCGTGCCTCATTTCCCCGCTCAGGTTTGTGCGTGGTACAGTAGGTTGCTAAGTGGAGGAGTGAAAGAGCACCGTGCTTGATAGCAGTTATCCAATTAGTTCGACCCCTCGGGTCTTCCTTTCTGAAATGTGGTTTTTCGCTCTTCAGTCCTGCTCTGAGACATGGGCTTGCAGAGCGGGCAAGGCAATCAGCCGGGTTTTAAGCTGAGGTCGACACAAAAGGACAGCTGAATGTGTTTGTCAGTGTGTGAAGGTGTAAAAAAAAAAAAAGGAAAGGAAGGAAACTTTTCCTGGGGGAACTTTTTCTATTGAAGGAAAAGATTGGCCAAAAAAGAACCAAATTGTGCCTTTAACCATAATCCAACTGAACATCCAAGATCTGGTCTGGTGTCAGACTTGCTTCTTTAGCTGTGCACTGGCCTTACACAGATGAGCTAAAATAGCAGTAGAAGTCTTCCTGAAGGCTGAAGTGTGTGTACTTTTATCCATTATCCAAAAACATGATAGAATCTAAAGCTTGCATGTACTAAATGGTGAAGATTCCATTGTATGCTGGTTCGCCTTATAGCTTCAAACTACATGAGATGCATTAGGAAATTATGTAGATTTTCAGAAGAGATTACCAGTAGAAACGGATCTCATTGAACCTGACAGACATAAACGTATACCAAAACTCCATGACACAAAATCATGACACCCCGTTTTAATGCAACCAGCTCAGATTGAGCGTCCATGAGAGTCTCTACAAGTGTGTGTGCGTATATGTGTGTGTGTGCTGTGTAAGGAAGATGGAGATAGAGGCAGACGGATATGTGGGAGGTGCAGCCTGTGTTTTTGTTTGCTTATGAGAGAGGGAGACAGAGAGAGAGGTTATCGGAATTGATGTGTCTGTGTGCTTTTGCGCCGTGTACATTTGCGCGTTGTGTGTGTGTGTGTGTGTGCTCATGTGTTTCTGTGTATTCTGTCTGTCCTGCCTGGCCACAGTGAATATTTACTCCAGGGCATTTGCCCCAGGACTGGCCACACACCAACGGCATTCAGCAGCTTTAGGGGCAGCACAGAATCCAAACGGCAAATCCAAAAAGCAAGCCGCCCTATTATTATCTCTCTCCAACTACACCGAACCACACTGGCGTTTAGCACTAAGCTAACAGGAAAGTGTACACTCGCCATTCTCTTCCATCCTTCATTTGTGCAGTTTATTAACGAAGCATCATGTGTCAGGCTGCTCTTCTCATTCAGACATATTAGCAGCTGAATTCTGCTGAGCAGGGCTTTGTGTCCTCATATGGGTGCAGCATCCACATCGCTGCAGGGAACAGAGGCGGGGATCAGGCAACTTGAACAATTCGCTGCGGCGGCACTGTCATACACTGGATTTCTCACGTTAACACTCTCTCAGTCTGAATTTGTGAGGTCATTGCTTCCTGGGGTAAAGATGGTAACATCTCATGACACCTTAGGTAACCATCATGGAGAACATCTCATTTAATCTTGTAAAGTGTATAATGAAGTTATCTAATAAGTCATGAGCTTACAGTCTAAAGATTATGGACTTCATTAATACTGAGTCTTTGCCAAACATTTCCTAAGTACCTTTTTACAGTTATATGTTTGTTTTACACATTAACGTTTTCAGTATCAGATAAAAGTGGTTAACAGTGTCTGGAAAAAAAACAGAGACATTTCTACTGTCTCAGACCAATGTATATGCCTCGTTTAGCATTATCATCAAATTGGTAAAGACTACGACAGCTAATTAGGTCAGGAGTATCAAAGTCCAGTACTTGAGGGCTGGAGTCCAGTAGGTTGGTGACTTCCTTGCTCAGACACTCAATAAACGTGGCAATTTAAGGATTAGTTGCATCACGTGTTTAAACCAACTTAAGCCAACTTAGTAACAGTTTCCTAGCTATGCTAGGTAGGTCTTTTAGATCTGCAGTAGCTGGTCAGCTAGCTGTGTAAAGCAGCAAAACTAATCATGATAAAATGGCATTTAGTCACTCAAACAGCCCCTTAATATCAGATTTGCACCAACAGTAGCTTTAAAAATGCTGCTAAGAACTTTTAACCTTTTTTATCTATTCATTCTTATCTATTCATCTATTTATTTTATTTATCATTTAATTTTTAACTTCCAACTACTTTATTCTGTTCCTGTAAGACACACCGAGTGATCTTTGTGTGACAATGGGCTAAATAAATAAACACTGACTATGCTAAAGTTACAGTCTTAAGATTCTCAGAGGGACAGTGTAAATAAAGGATTCAGTTCCACTATGTCAGTATTTAACAGAACTCATTTCGATAACCATCAATATATTTGCATATTTTAAATATATTAAAAAAAAACAACTAAATTTTAATAAAAAATTAATTGTTGATTCTCAACCAGGGCTAGGGTTTGGAAAAATTAAAAGAAGTTTAATGGATATTTCATTAAATGACAGGCAAGCACCTACAAATCATCTAGTGTTTTTGTTTTCTATTATTTTGTCCATTAATTATTCAAGCCGATTAAGATACACAACATACCACTGAGGAATAGCAGCGTTTCAAAATGTATAAACAAATTCAGACATGAAAATATCACAATACTTGCTGCTAATTTGCTTCAGTAAGAATGCTGGCAGCTATTTGTTGATAAGGTTTTCATGACTAATAAACTGTATTCGGCACCTGCCTTAAATGTGTCTTATTTTTGGGTTCCAGCTTCCTCCTGTTGGTTTTCTACATCCTACACCTTGCTGGAGCAAAATCATGGCACACTGAGGGCTGGTGATGACTCTAGGTTGTGTAATCTTAGGTATTGTAGAAGGAGGATAATCTCTTAGATTACTGTGCTTCATCCTGCTCATGACAGAGGCTGGTCGAGGTTAAGCTTCACTGAAACCAGTTTTTAAATGGGTATTCAGCTGAACACTGAAAATCTCAATATCAGAGCTCCTGTATAGCAGACTTCTGACCTTCCTTCAGTGACATACATTTTCAGTAAACTCTGCCCCACGTGAAAGGGATCTTTATTCAGTGTTTTACCGCTGCCTTGACCTCTAATCCACAGCTGCCTGGTTTTTACTGCATCTTCTTATAGGAGGCTCACATACAAGTTCTAATCTGAGGACAGAGGTGAAACACCTTTTGCTCTGCATCATTCACAATGCAATTTAGTTGTCTTTTTAAATCATTTTACTGGGCTTTGAAAACGAGTTCGGCAATAAAATGTTGAATAAACAACTGTTTACATTTACGGCATTTGGCAGTTAGAGCGATGTCCATTGGTACTTTGCAGTTTACAAAGAAAACATGTCCCTCACATTATCAAACCTACACTTTGATAATGTGAGCTGTTAAACTTAAGATCGCCCCGGAGATGAAGCTAGTATACCAGAGAAGAGAGTTTTGAAGTTAGTTAAGTTAGTTTAAGACACAAACATATAGTTGTTCTACTAAGAGCAAGGTCTTCAGCTGCCATTTGAAGATAGCCAATGATTCAGCAGTTCTAACGGTCAGGAAATGTTTACTCCATCACTTAGGTGACAAAACTAAAAAGTCTTAATGCATCCAACTCTTCAGTTTTTGCAGTAACCATAGACACACAGCAAAAATGTTGGCAAACCCAGGAAACAGATAACTAAGAAAATGAAGACCGAAAACTAAGTGCAGAACATAAGTACAAAAAAACTAAGTATTCTGTAGGTAATTTTCTAGCCTGTGTTAAACTGCTTTATTGTACTTTCATAAAGGTTTTACTTTAAATAATCGAAATCTTTTTTTTCCCCACATGTCTTAGCCCAGTCCCACATGCTGTTTGTAGAATTAAAATCTGGCTCCTGGCCATGTCATCAATTTCTTCAAAATAAGATGCTGAACATCATTGTTGGCTGTGCATTGGAGCAAATATTTTTCATGTTGTATCTCCTAGAGTGATTATTTAACTATTTGGATAAGACTAGAGCTGTGGCATATGTTCTAGTGTATGGCAATGTGGATAAATTCGGCATGATGAGGTGTGCTGTATGTCAATTTTGGCTCACTCACTTTCCTGCAGCATAGACCTCGGCTGTGTCGAACAGATTGATCCCGTTCTCATAAGCCAGAGTCATCAGCTGTTCGGCCATCTGTTAGAGGGGAAGAGAGGAGAGGATGGGATCGAGGGGATAGCTGCGTTTAAGGTGCTTCAGTCTCTTTAATTATTTAGCACTTGCAATGTAGACCACATCATACCGCCTTTCAGCTCAACGTGAGCTCAATTAATGAGCGGGTCTAAGGGTATATACTTCATTCAAGAGGGCATCTAGCAGTAGGCGGTGTTGGAATTCTGTCATGTTTTTATTAGAACTCAACAACTGCTCTAATTCAAAGTGCCATAAAAATAACAAACAAAAGAAGTGCATTTTGAGAGGTCCTACCTCGTCTGTGATCTGACCGCCAAACGTCACCCATGTTCCTGCAGAACAGAACTGGAATCACACTTGGTTTTGCACAAAGCTAGAGCGCTTGATATGATTACTATTCTTTTCCTGATGAGTATTTGGATATGCCATAATCTAACAAGGATAAGCTTAACGCTAAACGAAACAAACTGTGAGTGAAAAGATTACGCCAGTAATGTTGGGTTTCCAGCACTTCTTGGAAACTCACGTATTTGATTTTCTCTACTTTGAGAACTTTTGTGGAGCACCCACCTAATCCAAGGCATGACACCCTCAGTCCAGACTTTCCAAGGTTTCTGTAAAGAGAAAAGCGAGCTGTTAAGAAATTTCTTGTGTGTTTTTTATTTGATTCAACAAGAAAAGCTGTGCTGCAAGTGTGACAAAGAAACTAATATTATTAGAAAACTCCTGGCCAAGTGTCAAAGCAAAGGCAGTTTTCATTTTCCTTAGAAGGCGTAGCACTCACAAAGGTCTGGAAGCAAAAAAAATACACCTAACAGGATTACTGTTTAAAATACAAGACTGTAATCCTTTACAATTCAGAGAACAGATTACAGATAAAAAGGTAAAAACGTTTTGCACTAAATCCAAATGATTAAGGAGACATGAGAACAAAATTGCACCATTTCTCCCAGCTGCACGCCTTCCTTCAAATTCAAGAAACAATGTAAGCAAGAGAAAATTATATCATAAGTACAGTGAAAAGTGTCGTGTAGAAAGGCTTTCATGAGAAGAAACAACCCAGTACTTATGCATTTCATGAACTCTTCAAATAAGTTCAAATGAACAGCAGTAATGCAAAGTGTTCTTTGCTCTCTGACGAGAATGCACGTCAGATTATATTACCAGTAGAAAATTGGTCTTAAATATATTATTAATGTTTCTAATATTTGTGGTCAGCAGCTAATGGTATTGACTGAGACTTCCTGTTGACCTTTCAGGCAAGTAGCTGGACTGCTTATGGAACCCAGTCATCTTGAGATTCAGTACCATTTCGAAGTAGAATTACATGTGGTAGCCTGATTTATTATGAGCACCACCATCAAACAAAGAAGGACAGTTCATCTCCCATTTTATGAGGCACATGCAGACACCAAATCGATTTGCTTTAAGAAAATGGTCGACTCCTATTTCACTCATGGTCCTCCATCATTTCAAGTCATTTGAGGTTCACAGACTGGGGCAAGTGTGGAGCCTGTAAGTGCCAGAAGCCGCAGGGCTGAGAAGAACAGAAACCAAGAAACGCTCAGTCACCCTGAGGGTACAGTGCTTGGGGTGTGACAGAGAACTCAAATCCATTCAACTGGGGCATCCTCTGGAGCAAAGCTCCTGGCACACCAGAGAACCAGCTCCCAAAGCCTCAAAACTTCACAGTTTCTGAAGTTATCTGGAGCTGTACATGTGTGAGTGAACTGGGGTGTGAAAAAGTTAGAAACTAAAGACATTTGAGGAATTCACAGTGACAAACCACCACAATATCGCCACCAAAGAGTAGAGCAATAAGAGCATGTCTAGGTCAATGGTTTCCATCAGCAAAAGGCTTTTTATTGTACATATATTACTGTGTTCATCATTTTTGCTGTTTTGTGTTTGTCCCTACAGTCTAACTGTACTAAATTGATTGTTCTGTACTATTTGTATAGTTTATATAAAACGGCATAAAAGCTCTTCACAGCATAAAAGATGCAAACGTTTTCACCATTTATCCTTTAAGATGACTTTCTAATGCATTCAATTTCACAAACCTTGGAGCTGAAAACATGATGTACTGCTTTGAGGCACAAATCAGAAACCTGGCCCTTTTATGTGTGTGTGTGTGTGTGTGTGTGTGTGTGTGTGTGTGTGTTATTCCCCGTGTACATAGATAAAGACTCGTACTGGGGATTAGGAGTGATATAACATGGTGTCTGTGTGAGTAGGAGTATGAGGCATGCATGTGTGCATTTGGAAAAAAAAAATATAAATACACACCCATACATACATAGACACACACACATATACACGTGTGTGCATGCAAGTGTATCTGCAAGTATATATATGTGTAAAAATATGTCAGTCGAAAAGAGAGAGGCAGGGAGAGGAACAGAGAGAAAGATAGAGAGAAAAGGAGAGAGAGGGAGAGGGAATGTGTAGGCCTATGTGTGTATATGCATTTGTGGAGGTGTGCATGAAGAATTAGGAGTATGTGGGAGTCCAGTGAGTGAAAGGATGTTAAGTTAAACCAATTGCAGCAGGTTATGTGGAGCAACACTGAATTTGATCTGGAACTGAACCTGCCATCTGAGGGCATTCTACTGAGAGAGAAGAAAACTCTGAGTTTGCAGCAGTTTTGCAGATAATATTCCATCTTTCACAAACTCGCAGAATGCTTTTCACGTGGCTAATCCCTTAAAACACTGGGGAACCTGACCAGTCGGTGAAGCTGATAACTGCTTGTCATTTATCTGCCATGCTGCATTCTCTGAGGAGAAAAGATAAGACTATCTGCTTAATTGTAGCATGGTCAGGTGGTGGCTGATGGTCGATGTTAGTTACGGGTCGACGCTACTTATCACTATTTAGCGGATTTTAAAAATTGCCTCCTGCAAGAGAAGGAGTAAACAATTACAGCAGTGATGGGCAGAAACGAAAAACACTCAGTGGCTGCTGGTGAAACACTGATGGCAAGCAAGTAATGATGACCTATCAATTATTGACATGAAGTGATTATTTTACAACCGGTTGAAAAATCGAAACAGAGTCAATCAAGTGACGAAAAACAGAAGCGCCTGTAAATGGTTTACCACAGGCTAACCAATGTCATAGCAGACTTTATTCTAACTTTAACATTCTATATGGTCATCATTAATATAACTGATCTTTTAAAACTTCATACATAGCTGATGCTTCCTGATAAAACAACACTGTTGGATTGCAGTAGAATCTTTAAATGTGATTTTCTCAGAATTGGGATTTTAGCAATGGTCTACTTTTATGTCCTAAATCAAAAGTGCAATCTAGACTGAAGCACTGCAAAACTGTGATAAGTATAATGCGCAGTTAGGGTTAATAAGACTTGAATGTGGCCCTGTGGTTGTAGTACCTCTTTGGTAGCACTGTGTCGCTCTAAATATTTCAGGCTGCAGCTAAATACTGCATGATGGACAGTTGCCCAAGCCCTGGCACAGCAGGGCCCGGTCGCAGCGCGGAACACTGTGTTCATGTGGAGCCACCAGAAAGCAAGGTGGCAAGAGAAAAGGTCATTTCTGTCCTCTTACCCCGAAAAATTATGACGTGAGAACACCAGTGATCCACTCGGGTCATATACAGCGGTCCTGGACAATAAGAAAACGGACATGAGAGCTGACTAACTGAAACTCCTCTTTGTGAATCACTGGTTGGGGAGCATGACCTCCGAATCTCAGCAGGACTGCAGTAGAGGAAATGTCTGGGTTCAAAAACAACGGCATATACGTAGAAACTATCAAAAGACCAGCGTAAAGCAAATCACAAGAGTTACTGCTGAGGTCCATTTGCATATTATGTCGTTGGCCCCAGTCAAAACAGCAGTGGCCATGTGGAATGCGAGAGTATTATTTCTGGGCCATTAAGTTAACAAGTGCCAACAGGGGCTAGCTGTCCTTCAGCCGGCTTCCAGACACATGAGTGAGCACAATGCTGAAAGTCTGTGGCTGGCAGATTGAAGATTCAAGGGGGATGATGAGGACATCGGGACTTGGTGCTGATATTGAGGAGGGGTCATGTTAGGTTGAAAAGATGTCCGTGTCAAAAATCCAGAGAGTTTCAGCCACAGTGCAGCCTGGATAAACCAGAGTCTAACAGATGATAAATAATAGACAAAAATAACAATCAGCAGTAACAATAAACAAAAGAGGGGGAGAGCATGACTCAAAGTAGTCAATTTTTTTTCTTTTTAAAGAATATGATGGACTTGTACTTGAAACAAAGCATGGAAGGGATTAATTCACCGCCCTAAACAGTCACGTGGACTCATAATGACTTGAGGAAGAAATGCCTAAAAATACAAACGTAGACTTCTCCACACAAATGTGCTACACCCGACTCAAGTGCAGTATCGTGTGCCTTTGTTCGCTGAAATTTATGTTTACGTAATATCATTTCAGGCTCTGGGTATTCCACCTACACCCTCTTCAAAAAGCAGTAGGCTCCACCTGAGATGAGTGAGATGAGCTTCAGCTGCGCTTTGGGAAGGGTTACATTTCAAACCCACATTTCTCTCTGTCTTCCTCCCTCTCTCTCTCTCTCTCTGGTATGCCTCACTTAGCAGGGCTGTTAATGGTTAACCCTGACTCAATTAACCACCAATAAGGATTTTAAATGACAAAGTTTATTGTAGTAGTCTAATAGAGGCTATTTCTAAAGTGCAGTCCTCATTTGTTATCTCTTCAGTGCTTGCATGCAGCAAAAGGTGATTTATTACAATAAATTAGGGCTGTCACTACTGACTATATTGGTAATACAACAATCGACCAGTTATTTTAATGACTAAGCAGAATTCACACCAACTAATGGAAAATAAACAATAACAAAGCAAAGCATGCACAGCCTTTAAAGATTCCTTAACACTTGAAAATTGAATCACATATGAATAGAGGACAATATGGAAAAATGATACATATTTTGTCCTGTTCAAGTGTTTTTTGTGAAAGCGTTCGTCCGTGTTTCAGAAGTACCGACAATATCCATGATATGACTCCAAAAATATTGTCACTATAACGAAATGATATCATTAACAATAATGACAAAATGTCATATCCACATCTACATACAAATGAGCGACTCCATCAGGCTCTAAATCTTAATGACTGTAAGAGAGACAAATAACATGCAAATGTTGTGCAAATTACCATGTCAATGTATTGAGAAAGGAAATTTCAATCATTGCAGTGTTTAATCAAGTAATTGTGACAGCGCTACAAGAAATACTCCTGAGAAGAAATGGGCTAATTAGCAATTGCTGAACTAATGATTAAGGGATTAGTTAAACTTATAGAATACAATACCTGGACCAAGTGCCTTGACATAGAAAAGTGGTTGTGAATGAGATTTAGAGCTGCTTTACATACATAACATAGTTGTAGGTGTTGTTTAGTCTGTACAGTAATGTAACACTGACCCTGGTTCAGGGTGTGGAGTTTCCAGTTTCCAGGATGCAAGTGATGGAAAGCTGGAACCTGATCTTCTACAGTTGACTGCAGCAGCACAAAAAGAAAGAGAACTTCCACCCCTGTTAACGAAGCCTAGATAGGATACATAATCTGCACCCCAGTGTACTTGATATGGGTGGTCACTGCAGTGTCCAAACATCTGAATTTGTAGATCTGTTTAATATGCAAACTTGCCATGTGATTCTGTAGAATATGGCATATATAAGTAGTATAGCGATCCCACACAAAACGTAGGCTGCACTCTCTCTCTTTGGATTGCATAAGATTATATTTCTCACAAGCCCCAATTATCAAGATCAAAACAGTATCGCCAAGTAGCTTAATACACGCAAACAACTGAAACAGATCAGGTAATTCATTAATGATTCAGGAAAGATAAGCAGAACAGACTGCTGAAACAGGGTATTAATATTCAATTCAACGAGGAAACACAAGTCATTTACGAAGCAGCCAGTGTAAATAAATGTAGTCCATTGCATTAATGCAAAACCAATTAGTTGGGAGATGAATAGAAGCTTAATGTCTATTTCTGGAGGAATGTGGCTCGGATTAACAAACCAATTCTTGAAGCACTGAGGGGGAAAAGAAGACAATGAAAATCTGCATGTGCAACTGTAAACATTATTAAACCACACGCATGCATATTTTAATTAATCCCAGCACAGTACACAGCATGCAGATACCTTCAGGCGTGCATCCAGCAAGGCATGTTCTTATCAGAGCGGAGGATTAAGCACAGAATGTACACATGTAAACGTGGGAAATCTGTGCTGGTGAACTCTATGAAGAAACCAGTCTTCACTGACTTCAGTACTTGCTCTTAAGAAACATTCATCTAGCCATATTTCATGTAGGAGTGAGGCTGTACCGGGGCTGGAACAGCAATAGTGAGCACCGAGAGTACTGTAAAATCCTAACACGCCTACTCGCTAACACTTGCAATGTACTATCACCTCGTTCCGCTCAAACCCAAACACACCAGAAGTACTTCATGCAAAATGTGCTCATTCGGGGTAATCGCTACACCTCAAATTCCACAATCGCTGCATTCATGTGCCCCGAATTGGATCATTTTTAACTTTCTAATTCAGATGCTCTACAGAAATGGTCAAACACGTCCAGGTTTTAACGGCATGTCTGTGGCGCTACACCATCTGTCATAATTCTGTCAGGGAACTATTTTGATGACACTCTTGGTGACATTAAACTAATTAAGTTCTATAATTTAACAAACACTTCCATCTGTGGCAGCATCGCCGAAAAGGAAAATGGAAGTCGACACGATTAATGAATTATGTAAAGATATGGTACACTCGCACACTGCCAAGCACTGAATGACGTGAGAAAGACTGAACCAGCATTTAAACACTTAAATTCAGCTTTCAGAATAACCACCTGCCAAAGTGGCAGCCAGTAAATCAAGGCTTTAAATTCTACATAGAAACAAGTGGTGATGCAAACTCTCTTACCTCTTTACCTCAGAGGGACTGTAATAAGGGAATGACAAGCTTTAGACGCCTCGTTTCACTGACCTCAAAATATCCCTTTGCAAGAACTTTTAATTAAATGTTTTTAATGCTATAAATTGACAAATTCAATAAAATAACTGTTTTGGTCAAGTATCTGGCAAAAGTCCTGACTAATGCAAAAAGCCACATTTTATGTCCTGTTGCTGTGATGTGAGCATTAATCAGAACTCTAATCTAAACAAGTGTCTAATCCATCGTTGGGCCAAAGGTCTGTAAGAAGAAAACCAAAATTATTAGGGCAGGCCGTTCACACCAAGAAACACAGTGTTGTTTTCTTTTTCAATTTAAAAACGAGTGAAAATCAAACTTCTGATAGCCGGTGTATAGATTAGGTCTCAGTACAATATCTATAACTTGTGACTTTTCCTGGACAAATATGCAACTTTACATTCAACACTTTATTGCATTTTTATATAGACAAGACAGGAAACTGAAAACCAAACGTGTTAGGGAAGCACATTTTAAACACAAGAAAATGAGCTTCATCACCCACCATGGGATGACCGGGAATGCATCGTTTTCACACAGTGCATGCAGACTGGCTCTCCAAAACTCCACAGCAAAATAGGTACCAAGTCACTGATGAATCATGGCAGCTGGGAGCTGTCGGGATTACCTGCAGAACTGCTTCAAATGCAGAAAACATGCAAACGAGAGGATCTGTGGGGACTGACCCCACTGTCGCTATGTCAGGTAGTCAGCAGCTCAGCTGGGAAAGACTCATTTACATAATCATAAACCGTTTTGCTTGCCTCATTAATTCAGGCCTGACCAAAGTCATTTAATCAATCTGAAGAGAGGAGCCGAGGAGGGCTGAGAGAAGGTGGACGATATTAAGCTATAATGGCTTGATGGCCTTCGCCTCCAATAAGACAACATTTCCACCCATGACCTGCTTCCATAATGCTGTTTCCTATCATCTGTGTAGACTGACCCGAATAGAGCGACAACTACTCTCCGTCTCTGCCACAAACTCATCAGATAGGAGTCGGTACACCTCATCCTCATCTTCGCTAACACACTATCAACCATATTCCACACGCTGAGGCATTCTCACCAAAAGCATAGTAAGATCCACCAGTTTCCCTTGAGAAAATTAGCATTACTCTGACTGATTATCAATCCTAAAAACAGACAGAGCTCATTTTTATAACCATCACAACTAGTGATACATCAGTGCCTAATATACTAACGGCCAATATGTTGGAATTTTAACTGACATTTCAAACCATAACTTGGTTCCTTCTATTCTGCTTGCTTATACACCCCGATACACACTGCAGAGTGAGGATCTTTTTCATGGTTTCAGCAGAGAACAGCAGCACTGCAGTTTGTAACAAATGTTCAGCTGAGGTACAGAGAGGACGGGATTACAGTAAGGGCTTTCAAATACCACTAATCCAATCATGTATTTTAGAACCTATCATTCCGATGATGTATATAAAGAATAAGAGGCAGCTAGCATTACAAAGAAAAGATGAGCAGAAAATGGCAGGAAATTTACTAAACACAGTCGATTATTAATCAGTTATGGTAGTCGTCCCAGAATATGTGCATCACTAATTACAACACAAATCATATATCTATATCCATACATATCTATCTATCTATCTATCTATCTATCTATCTATCTATCTATCTATCTATCTATCTATCTATCTATCTACACACTCACATTGTGTATATTAACTGAGCCACTCCTCAATTTCTTAATCCATTCTTTATATATTGCTTTTTTTCCTGCATTTTTGCACCAACAAGGTCATTCAAAGCAAAATATAAAGCAATAAGTGGTGGCTCAAGACTTTTGCACAGTACTGCAATTATATAAATGAGCAATAATGAAACAATAATGATGCTTCCAATAATGCAGTCTTTGAGTGAGGAATGTAAATGAAAGTAAGATTATGAGCAGAGAGCAGCTGCTGAATATCTTGAAGAGCTTGTGCTGATATTGTGTGTTGATATTATCAAAATGGGGGTTATGAAGAATCATTTGTCGTATCTGAGCTCATGATGCATTGAAATTTTCCCCATTTGATAAACAGCACTGTGTTGTTTAACTGGCTAGCTCTAAACTGCCTATTTATATAAAAAAAATCACTGCAGCATAGCATGTTCTCCTGTATGTTACATCATGTGTAAGAGGAAGAAGAGACGTTAAGTCAAGAATAGGCATGTTCTAGACCATCCTGGGTCCCAGGTAGTGAATCCATATTTATATCCAGTGAAGTGTTGATGTGCTTTACAGCTGCACCTGTCTTCTGTTCGTCAGGTGCTCACCAATATAACAGCCATGCTGAGCCTTTGCCATACATGAAAAGGTATATAAAATTCTCTGTTTGAAGAAGATTCCCATTTGCCTAATCTGTTATGATTATGCACACAGTAATTCATCCAATTGAGTAAGTATTAAATTATGAACTGGACACAGTTTCAGCAACTTCTCACTTTTCTAATGTGTAACTATAAATGATGAACTATCCTTCACTGTTTAATGGGTATAGGACCTAGTCTTTTAACAAGGGAGAATATGCAGTACAATATTTTTCAGTAAGCATTTGATCTCTCATCAATTAAAATGTTGATGTTTAAGTTAAAAATGTTTATCAAATGAATGTTTATTCAAAAAACTAAAATACATCTTTGGCATCCAGTGAATTTGCATATGTACATGATCTTATGTGCATGTTCTATAGCTATCCGAAAAAGCATCAAGTTACTGTATAAATCAGAAGTCATGCCAATATGTATGATTACATGAACACTCATACTGTACTGGTACGTTCCCTCCATAAACACTCATACTGTACTGGAACGTTCCCTACATAAACACTCATACTGTACTGGAACGTTCCCTACATAAACACTCATACTGTACTGGAACGTTCCCTACATAAACAC
>JBBPCY010000136.1:9851696-9874369 GCA_037974405.1 Brachyalestes nurse
CACACACACACACACACACACACACACACACACACACACACACACACACACACACACACACACACACACACTAATGGACATAAAAAAACATTATGCAAATCCTGCTAATTACACTTAAACAACAGCTGTTATGCCCACAGCTGTCCAACACAGTTCTGCAAATAGGGACTGAATTTACTACAGAGAGTTACTCATTTATTTATATATATATATATATATATATACACATATATACAGAGAGCGAGAGAGCGAGAGAGAGAGAGCTATCATAATTAGGTGTTCAAGAAATATCTCATAAAGGAAAATTTGACCATTTTTGTAACCAGTAAAGTACTCTTTTAAATCTTAAGGCACCCTCATATGTCTTAATGGCGGGTGCAGTCCTAATAAGATTTCTACTGTGCAGCAAAGCCTTCGACTGCATTTATTCCATAGAATAAATGAGAATAGGAATGGGAATGTTGTCCTGAGTTTAAAGCCAAAACCCTTTTGTAATACTTGGTGGAATTCGCCTCACATTACAGTAGCTATCAATAAAATATGTGCTCAGAAGAAAAATCTGATTTCTGTGGCTTTGTAAAGAAAACAAACAGTGCTGGGTATCGTGCCTTTATTACTTCACGCTTAGATTACTACAAAACTTACACTGAACATATTACTTTTACGCTTTTCTTGTTACTCTATTACATAAGTTTGAGAAAGGAAATGAATCTTATTATTATTCAGCCAAAAGACGGGAAAGCATTTCTACTTGCTTGTCAACTTGTAAGTGTAATTAACCACACATAGGGGTTAGGAGTCGTTGATTATTCTGGATAACTGCAAACTGGATAGCTCTAGAAATAGAGAAAATAACACCAAGATAGGACATTTCACCAGTATCTATGATAGCTTACGCTGGCAGACAAAAGCCAATAATACAAAAAAAATGTAAGATGAAAATCTTAGAGAAGATCAATCCAGAGCAACAAAAATAAGCATCATTGTGGATTTCCAATGCTGGAGAGAGCCAAGGGAGCTAAAAGGAATGAAGAGTGATGGCAACCCCTGCTAAAGAGCCCTCTTAATTCAGATTTCAGTTTCAATCCAATTCTTTTAAATGGCCCATATCTTTTTCTTGTATTTTACATTTTACTGAGGTCTACTCACAATGTTCATCATTTCACATTCCAAAAATGTATTGTTTTTAATTGACCAATCATCTCAACTGTAATGTACCTGTAGGACTGACATAAGTAATTAAATCACAAATAAATGGTCTTGAACATTCAAATATATGATACACTACCTTTTAAAAATGAAAATATTTTATTGTTACAGCCCTAATCATAATACTAATCTATTAAAACAGGCGTTTGGGCATCTCAGTGTTTTACCTCCAAGAACAGGTTCCAATGATGTGCTAGATCAAAAGTGAAACACAATAGTCTATATCAAATAGCACACTTGAGATAGCCTTCGTCTCGTCTCCTTCCACTCTGAAATTCCAATTAAAATTTCCTGACAGACCTTGTCCATCAGGCCCTTCTCAGTCCAACAGACTTGGAGCCAGTGAGTGGGCGTATTGGCCCTTTCTGACACGAACAGCTGTCAGCTGTCATTCAGAACTTTCAGCCAAAACATAGCAACATAGGGATGATCTGCAGAAATGTTACCTGGGTTTTTTGTCCAAATGATTCTCTACTATTCATCACAGGGAGAATCATAGGCTTCTTCAGAGTGGCCAGCCTCAGACAGACCAAGTCGTCATCGGATTCATTTCCATGTTTCCATTACACCATGATGAGCATCTGACTGTCTCATTCTCTCATTACCGCCATAAGCCGTGAGATAAGACTTCCATATGGGATTTAAAATACTCTAAAAATATCTCAACCTCTCTCGCATGCACATCTGGAGTTATTTCATTAGAAACCCACTCTTTGCACTTAGGCACTTCAGACAAATCTTTTTCAAAAGCCACTGAATTAACTTTTGTAGATGGCTGATATGTGGTGTCAGCAGGGGATTTCTGATTAATTTGAAGATTCAAACGTGTTTTAGCCAAGCCTGCGAGAGGGTTTTCTTTCTCTCCACCCCATGGTGGAACTGCCAACTCCACTCTCCAATGTCACAGTCTCAGCAGCTTCTTTTTGATTAAGAGCCCAACTTGGGATAATCCAAAATCTACTAAGCTGATAAAATCCTTCTCAGAATCGGAGGGTCCGGGTACACAATGCTGATGACACAGAATCCTGTTCAAAGTGTAAAAGGAGCCGTGTAAGGTTACGGCGATTATGCAGCGATTGTGCAGCGAGTATCACAATGTTGATCAGACTGCAGCAGAGCACTACTGTTTGTGAGAGAAAAAGCAAGAACAGTAAACAACTGAGACTGAATAATTGTTCGAGACAAAAGATAATGAGAAAACGGCGATGAAATATGCGGATGGTACGGTTGATTGCCCGTTCAAAACACAAGCAGCGATGAAATCCATCATTATTAGGGCCACATAAAGAGAATTCGGGGGGCTGAATGGCAGACTGAGCCCCAGCGCCGCTCAGTCAATCATTAAGCCACCTGCACTGAGCCACTGTGGGTGTCTACAGGGACAGGAGGCTCCGCGCATGTCTTGCCTGAGGCTCCAGGTATAGGTCAATCACATAGACAAAGCAATCACTCACCACAGAGACAGGCAGTCTGATAGCAATCAGCTAACTACTTCACTGTCTGACCTGTGACTAGACCTATCAATCAAATCCCAAAAACAGAAAGGAACAAAGCCAACCCGAAGGGCTGCAGCCATGCTTTGAAGCTGGAAGAGTATGAACAGACAAACAGGTGATTCCTTAGCATTTTATTTTCCAGTTACACTACAGCAAAAAAGGGCGCATTTGGATGAGCATAACAAGCCCCTGGAGAATCACCGTCTATACAAGAGACGCTTATCGAGCCAGCACAAAATCCCCCGAACCACCCTGGAGAACAACGGAAGGCCAAGGAGTACGGTTACATCGAAATCCTATAGGGTTCATTAAGGAACACAGGACTTCTGAAAGTCAGCTGGAGCTGTTCCACTACAACTCGGACTAAAATCTATGGGCTCTGACTTTTTACCTTTTGGTTTTAGTGTCCTTTCAGTTCTGGTCAGACCTAAAGATCTAGCTGTTCAACAAAAGAAGAAATGAATAAGACCTCAGTACTCACACTACCCATAGTAACCTAATCACATATTGTCTGGAGCACTTCTGGACCAACACATGTCCAATGGAGTAAAAGAAGCACTGCACTGTAGACAAAGTATTTCCCAACCAAAGCTTTTAACCCCAAGTGAAATCTTTGAACATATTTTAAGTTCGCCTTTGTGTTCTGAGAATATAAAACACTGGGAATTAGTAGCAGAATTTGGGAATTTGGCACACAAGCCTTGTGTTATGACCCCAGGATTAGAATAGTGTTCAATAAAAAGAGCTTAATGAAAAAGAAAACAGGCTGAAGAAATGAAATGGCTAAAACAATGTTCCTAAAAAAAGCTGTAATATCTGCTTGTTGTCGACTCAAATGGACATCAGGAATTGGGCAAAAACGTCTCACAAAATAGCTCTGTAGGTACTGATTAAATGTTACAAACAATGATAAATAAATACAGAGAAAAATGGATAAAATAGTCACTAAAAACTGAGTGAAATGAAATAAAGTTCAGATGGAACACTTCATTAATTTTGCTCAACTTCTTGTCTTCTATACCTCAAATTGTTGTTTTTTTTTTTTTTTACTCCGGAATAGTCTTACAGGGAAAACTCCAATCCAAAGTCCCTGGAGACTAAAATGTGGGACTGTAGTCTGTAGTAGAGGATGTCAGGGAAACCCTCTATTACATAATGTCGCCTTGTCAGTGCAGACTGCGGAGATCACATGATTATGCCCTTGTCATTTCCAAAGAGGGTCAGGGGACAGCTTGCATAACAAGGTGTGTGGCTGAAGTGTGGGCCTCAGGGAGAAACGCATGCTAATATACCGACGGCAGCCCTGGTGAGAAAATGTCGAGAGTAATGTGTGCTGCGTGCGGAACATACGGAATCCCCCATGCTGTCGTCTTCGCATAAATACCATCTAGTGACTTGCAGGGGGAGCCGTTCGGGATATGTATGGAGCCCCAGGAAGTAATTACTGTATTTGATTAGCCTGAACCACATTGCACTGCCACATCTGAAATGACTTTTGACAAGACATCAAATTTAAAATGTAATTAAGCCTAATCATGGCCATGGCATTTTGAATGTATGGGTATCTGAAATTCTTCGAAGTGTTAATTTAGTTAATCAGTTATTATATTCAGGTTATTAAATAGCTCTTAGGTGGATCTAAGTTTGAATAGTCCTACTTAGGTTTATATATGTGTGTGTGTATATGTATATATATGTGTATATGTATGTATGTGTATATATATATTCTTCTTATTAAACTGGTTAAGTTGATCTTTCTGACTTGCTTGTGTATTGTACTTTCCTCCAAGCTGCAGTAAAAAGTGTAAAGATCTGATCAGGCGGTCAGTTTCTGACTCAGGGTTATAGAAGAACTCCCAGAGCACAAGCCTGCAGAGTGTGCTGAACGTTATCTGTAATTGTAGGTGTGTGGGTTAAGGGTGAGAGCTGATGCTACTTTGCTGACTTGTCTCCAGCCTCTCTGCAGAGCTGCCGCTCTGACATGTGACCCAAGCCTCCACGTGTTTTGGCAGCACTTGGGATGTTACCCTAGCTCTACGGTTTCTGCGATGCTGCTGTAAATTGTTAAGAAACGTGTTCGGCTGAACCTCCAAGACCCGCCGGGTACAGCCTAAAATAGAGGTCCAACAAAACACGAAAGGACATCTGGCAGAAAGGGGGCTTTGTAAGTATGAGCACGTTTGTCTACTTTTTAACAGGGCCTTTAGTCCTTTAGTGTAGGGGCGCTGTAAAAATCGGAGGGTTCCCTCTTGGGATAAAATGTCTGGAAGTTATGCAAGACTCTGAGATGCGGATGCCGCCGAACTGGATCCAGTAGATTTTCCCCAGAGGGAGAGTGGCCATTAATAATACATGAGGGGACACCGAAAAAAGTGAAACGTTAAAAAGAGCAAGTAGAGCAGAAGAGCAAGCTACATGGAGAAGGGTCTTGATAAAAGGAGAAGGCACAAAAACGAAGGGAAATGTGGAGATAAAAAAAAAAAAAAAAGAAAAGGGGAGGTTTCAAATGCAGGGGACAAAGTGTGCTTTGGTTATGGCCAGGGTATTATTATGCTGATCAAATAAGCAAATGAATGAATAAATAAATTAATATCATTCATTATTCAACGAAACATAAAACATCAAGTTAGCAAAAACCTGCCTGTACAGGGATACACTGAGTCCAGTCTGAAGGCTGCTACCTCACACAGCATTTTCTGTACACAACAAGCATGCAACACTGGGATGCACAATTAGATGAGCTGACACACACACACACACACACACAGACACAAGCGTGCTGTGCTCAGAAGTTGGCATTTATTGCTTATTCAGTGGTACAACTAACTGCTAACTATCTGAATTAAATCAACTCACACACAAATACACACAAACACACGCAGCGGTTAAAATCGGGCATTGATTGCTTATTCTGTGGTATAACAATTGATCATTTTAATTAAACCAACACACACACACACACACACACACACACACACACACACACGCACAAGCAGGCATCCAGTGGTCAGAATTAGATATTTATTGCTCATTCAGCAATTAACTGATAACTATCTGAATTAAATCAACTCTCACTCACACACACACACACAACCACACACACACACACACACACACACAAACACATGCACACATGCTCAAAGTTGGTAACAATTAAACACAATTGTCACCAGCAGTCTTCAGTCATACTGACAGCTTCTACAGAGAATGTGAAAAAGACTGGAATGACTACGCTTCATCTTGACCATGAAGTAATTTACTTAATTCACACATGCATAACGTTTTCTATGCACACACACACACACACACACACACACACACACACACACACACACACACACACACACACACACAAAAACGCTCGAAGTTGGTAACAGTTAAACAACTGAACTTGTCACCAGCAGTCCTCAGTCATACTGACAGCTGAAGAAGACTGGGGTGACAACAGTGTGTCACTGCGTTGAAACACAGAGCCCATGGTCAGCTATGTCCACTAACGAATTTGACACAGTGCACACGTGTACATGCTGCCACTCCAGCAAATCATTATACCCAGAATAGAGCAGACATTTACTGCCACCCAGTGGATCACAACACCACCGAGAAAAACTACACACAGGCTAAACCAAATGGTTTCTCTTTTTCCAGGTTTTATGCTTTTAAATGAATTGTACCGGCCCAGTTAGCTCAGAGGCCATCAGAGTTCTTGATGAGCATGTCACGGACTGGTCGTCCGCTTCCTAAAATCAATATGCTACTGCCACCAAGGAGATTACCCTTCATGATGAGGAATTAGACCTGCTCCCCAGCTCTTAGAGTCATCTCAGGTTACATACCTAATGACACCAATCAATGAACCGAGATGACGGATGCAAACAGCATCACTGAGACTCAGAGAAACTCACTGAGGTAAAGCTTTTGCTTTTTTCCCCTGATCTTTATCTCCATCTGCTGGTTACATCTGGCATCACATCCAAAAGGTTTCTTAAGGTCTCAATCTTGCTTAATACAGGGTGTCCTCGAGTTACGACGGAGATTCGTTCCTACGACAGAAACACACCCTAGCCGGAGTTAATAATCTATCCTAACACAGCTGTAAAGTCTACAAACACAACAAAAACGAGTGTAAAAATATTGTTCAGAAGAAACCATAAAGGCAAAAAAGTCGCCAAACAATGCAACACAAACGAACATTTGCGCTTAGATAAGCATACTCCCTCACTCATACGGCGCATTACTGTGCATTCTGCATGTTCTTCTGCCACACGCCACTCAACTAGTTCGTCCACGTGAGCGTCGTAGACCCTCGGAACTCGAGGACCCCTGTATATCCAGTGATAGGTATCTGGTTGTTGTTGTACTAAAGAGTGTGTGCGCGCAAACACACCCAACACACACACACATACTAAATGAGCTCTGAGCCATGAAGTAGTTTTGTAGTGTTGGTAAATATTCTTTTAGCAGGTCTTCAAGCCCAGTCAAGTCAGGTTTATTTATACAGCCTGGAATCATACACAAAAGGTCATTCAATGTGCTTTACAGAAGTTGAATAAAAATATGAAGTATAAAAACAGTAGTAGAAAAATAAAATAAAAATAATAAAAGAATAAGAGATATAAGAAATGATGAACAGAAAAATGAATAAAGGAAGATTAAAAGTGTTAGTCAAGACACGTGAATCTCCCTAGACACTAATACCGCTGCCAGTATTAACACCAGACATTAGTGGCAGTATCCCAAAAGAGTGATGTGCCAGTATTTGTTTAGAGGTGGACAACATTCACTAAAATGCAGTACACTGTATAAAAGACACTACAGTTCTCCCCTGTCCTTCCTCAGAATCACACATAAGGAGGGGAAAATATTTTAAACCTTTAGGCTTGAGCACCTGGTTTGTCCGTAACTCAAGCTTTTTTTAGGCAGATATTCAAAAGCCATAGCACCCCAGCCCCAGAGTCCTTGCAAGTGAAAGAAAGAGGTTTTGATAAGTGCATTCACAACTATTCATCAGGGAATTAAAAAATAAACACTTCTATTTAGTTATTTATGTTAATGAATGTAAAGCACTACCCTGATCTTCATCCAAGTTGCAACTGAGGACTACCTGGCAGTGCCTGAATGGTGGAATGAACGTGTGGAGAGCCATCAAGACAATGCAAGAGAAGACGGCGGTGTGCGGACAAATAAGTCAGTGGCAGCACAGCGTTAGTATCCATTAACAGCAGACGGACAAAGCCACTCTGTTAAATCAATACCCCGGTCTCACCTCCTAACCAAAGCAAACAGACAGACAGCAGAAATGAAATGAACTACACATCATCTTGACCATGAAGGGTTTTACTTATTCATGGTCAGAAAGCTGAATAACAACTTCTACATATTTGGATTAATGAAACATGGCTTTTATCACAAATAGTTACTGTTATGCTTCTAACAGGTCAAGGAAAGTGTGCAGTGGTCAGAATGGGTCAGATCCAATTAAATTATTATTTATAAAGCGCTTTTTACAACAAATGTTTTCACAAAGCAGCTTTACAGATTCCAGGTCCGAGCCCTTGGTGAGTAAACCAAAAGTGACAAAGGTGAGGAAAACTCCCTCAGCTGGAGGAAGAAACCTCGGGAGGAACCAAGACTCAAAAAGGGAACCCATCTTCCTCTGGTCGACCCAGAGAAAGAGAGAAAAGAGACTCTCTACGGAGATAACTAACAAGAGAAGGCCTTCGTGTACCAACTTCATGAATCAGAACATTTGAGTGATCATGGAGGAAACTGTTTACGCTACGTCTGACCAAGAACAATATAAAACAGAATATAATATACTATAATATAGAGTGTTCTCCGGAAAACACTCTACTAGATGCACTATACTATATTAAAAAAATGCTGTGGTCAGTAAGAGAGGTGGTTATAAATACTAGAGATACCCAAAATTACTGGTGAAATAGTTCACCAGTTAACACAAACAGTGGTGTGAAGTTGTTCTCTATACCAAGTAGTAATAGACTACTTATAATATAGTCTTATGTGCAATATGAATACTTATGTACTTCTTTGTCATTACTTACGCGTGTAATAGTGACTTAAGTAGTTTATCAATAGATTATTCATTGGTGTAACTTCAACACTTGACAATGTAAATTACATCAACTTTCGTTCAACCATAAAAGTTGATTCCACTAAAATGATAAAGGTCAAATAAAGAACACAGGGATGCTCAATAAGAACAGTAGCATTTAAGTCAGCGTGCCATTAGTAACCCTGTTGTTGCTAGGCAAGTGTAAGCCAATCTCTGTTGTGGCTCCCTTAATTCTACTGAGTGCTTCAACCTAAAGATGTGACCGCAAAGGTCCTATATTTAGGTCTGCTTGATCGCATAGCAATCAAAGCTTAGCCTGGGTCACCCATTACTGATAAGAGATCTGCCCATGTTAACTGTGCTACAACTTGGTGCTAGTGTTACAGGAGTGTTCTGGCTTCTTTCTTAAGGGGGACCAGGTCAGGGTAAAAGTGCCACTCTCTCTCATTCTTTTCTTCTCATCTCACTCAGCCTCTCGGCCCCCTGAAATAATGATGAGAGTTGTCGGAAATGTGAGTTCCCGTCTGACCCAGTTGCAACGATCGCTACAGGACAAGGTATGACCGAGGCACGCTGGTCAAATTGAGTGAATAGATCCCTCAGTTAGCTACTCTTGCGCTCAGGTGAAGCAGCTAAAGTTTCTGAGAGTGTGAAATTTAAGCCTTCCACTTCAACAATTTACACAGGTTTCCATACTCACCATGCTTAGGATTACCAACATTCCTGCTAGAATGAGAAAATGTACCTACTAGGCTAAAGCAATAGAAATAATCAGCAAAGTTTCCAACCAGAAGGTACAAAAACATTACATGCTCTTGATCAGCCTCTACAATATATTTTTTTTTTTTCCAAATAATGGGCCAATAACCATATGTCATGTAATTTAACTCTGGTGCCCACGAAGTGACATTGGATCAGATGTTTATGCCTGGTTGAGTAAGCATTACAGTGAAACACATCGAGTGACGGCTGTCCCTGACACAAAACACCAGACTCGTCTGACCTACTATAGAATGGCAGGGTGCAATGACATGGCTGTTAACCCAAACATAATTCAAATCACTCTCCATGATCGCAGTATTTGTGTACAATGCCAATTAAGCAGTTAGGCACAGAAACAGTATCAGTGTCTATGTCAGTATAGTAGGTGCCAAGGGCAAAGCTACTGGATACAGTATTCACTGTATCGGACAAGCAATTCTTAATGTGAAACAAAAAACTTGACAGGTTGACCCGTCAGACTCTAGCTTTACCTTGACAGGAAATTAAGGAGGTTTTTAAAGATGCATGGTTATCCGTGTTTGAAAAAGGCCAAACAGGACATTAAAAATATAACGTAACATAATTCAGACAGAAGATAAGGCTGTTCTGTCACGGACGGTGAGATTTTCTTCTCACACTTCTGAGCATCTCTCCCCACACTTTGCCTCAGAGACTGATCTGCCCTTCTCTCATTGTTGGGCAAATATGCCAGCGACCTAGATGATGAAAATAAAACCAGCACTTCTAGCATGGCGTGAGAGGAGCAGGCAGGCTGGAAGAAAGTATTACACTGCAGCAAGTGCAATGCAGAGTAGCCTTTATAAAGCAGCAGTGACAAAAAAAAACAACAAACAAAAATCAAGCTTTGGAGAAACTTGTGGCTGTATTGAAAAACAAGGGAGTTGAACAAAAAGGTATTTAAATGCTTTGAATTAGAGCCTGAATAAAAAGGAACTGCCTGCAAACCCAGCATGGTCAATTTAGCTACAGACTTTAGAACTCTCCTAACTCAGAAGCACAAACTTGGAGGCATGGAGGTCAGTCCTAAGTCCTCAAGAGCAGTTGTCCAATGTTCCAACATCTACTCCAGACTCTTCAGCTTGTTTCAGGCTCTTCCCTGGATGTCACCACCATCCAATGCCAGAATCTTACCTGTACTTCATGCCCGTCTGGTAAGACACACATTCTTCCAGGGCCAGGCCATTCATCTTGAGGAAGTCTTCCATGTTCTTGATTTGAGCTGCCACCCTCTGCTCCCTGAGCCTCTGGAGCTCGGCCTGGTCCGTCTGCCGTTGGGCCGGGCTGAGCCCCTGGTCCGAATGGTAGCGGCTAATGCCGCTCCGGATGCTCTCGCTGTAGGACATGGACAGCATCCTGCCTCCGCTGCTGCTGCTGCTGCTCTTCCGCACGCCACCACCTGGAACGGCTGGTTTGGGAATCTGTAGGTTTTCGGAAGGGAGGGTGGATTGGCGCCGGGCATAGGGCCCCCCTGGGTGCCCCCCCGCGTACCCCCCCGCAAACATGATCCAAGCCCTGCTCCCTTCCTAACCCCCGCACAAACACACACACACACACCCCACCCACCCCACACGCGCAACTGTGCGCACACACACCCACACTAAATGTGAACAAGCCTTGGGAATCTGGGACCGGGATGGGGAGCTGAGAGCTGGCCGGGTTCAGCCATCGCCTTAAATAGCACACGGTTTCAGGAGGGGCCTAAAAAAAAAAGGAGGGAGGGAAAAAAAGGAAACAGCCTTGTGTCCCCACTATCAGTGGCAGAACTGTGTCCATGCATCTTGTAATCAGACCTGATCCCGCCCTCCTTCGTCACAGGAACAACAGCAACAGGCAGGTGCTAAGAGCCTCAGGTGAACAAACACCAGAGGGTGGGTGACACTCGGGCAGGACGCATGCGAAGAAACTGTCCGGACCTCGAAGGGATTCTGCATTCAGACATGCACTGGGGACCGTCCACAGAAGACCAATTTCATTCGTGTACACACAGGAAATCAGGGAAAACAAATTAGCAGAATACAAGCCTGTGGCTGATTAGTTTAAAGCCTGTTAATGCTTCCCATTAGCAAACAGCAAGCTGTCAAATAGCACTCTGGTGGCTGGTGCACCCGCACTGAAGACAGAAATAAAGGAGTAACACACTGCTTTTAGTAATAGCAAAATCTTATGTGTTTAAGTTTAAAGTTTTGAAGTGCATTTAAACTACTTTTATGAAAACATGTTTTTTGAATGTTTCAAAAATAGCTTTAACAATTTTCAGTTCAATTTTTAATGTTTTCATATCAAAATTACACCCCGGTTTAAAGATTTCACGGGCTCTGTAATCGCTCTGTTTCCTTGCACATTTATAGAATGATCAATTCTGTAAAATACTGGAAGAAGTTGGTCTAAAAAGTCCATCGATCTTCTTATAGTAAGTTAACATTGACAATAATCTGTAACGCATTCTGTCAACTTAACTGAAGTGAAATACAAGATTTGACTAAATACATGTCAAATGACACTGCTTCACCATATGCTAATGCCATCTGCTATGAGTTTAAAGTTTACAGTACATTTACATTTAAGCTAAACAAGAATGTATAAACTCTATATAAATGTAACATATAAAAGTATAAATGTTAAATATTGTGTGTACATATAGGAATGGGATCTTGAATTTACATTCCATTTTTGTCAGCTGCAAACATTATTTCTATCACATTAGACTTATAATTAAGTTCAAATAATGTACTTATAATTAAGTTCAAGTGGAACCTTTACACACTTTTAAAAAGATGTGGTGCATACAGAATTCCTGTCAAATTAATGTTGAGGACTTTTAAAGGAGTTCAGACAGATCATTTTTACATAAATTATTATTATTTTTACATTTATTTGTGTTTCCTCGTGTTTTCTAAACCAAGAAAAAAAAGGTGAAATTTTTCTACCACTAAGAAACTAGCCAAGATAATACTACATGAGATTTAAGCCATCCACATACTCACTAGAATAAAATGCTTCATTCGTACCAAAATGACAAGAAAGCACCAAAGAAAACAAATACATTCAACAAATACATACAACATAAGCCACTATTTCTGAAAAACAATGTGAAGCTCTCTCATTGAGCTTCAAACAGTTTCCGCTGTGCAGACATTTTCCTTTATTAAACCTAACTGATCTTTAAAGGTCTGAGTGCTGCAGGCACTTAACACTTCTCTGTAGTGCACGTTTCCCTTCTTTCTCACTAATCCCTTCTCGACAAATGTGGTAACAATCACACCAAAATGTACTAAAAGCACACAAAAGCTTCTGCATAGCAAAAATACTTTACAACAATCATTCTCTTTTGATTTGCTGCGTCTTTAACTGTTAGCCTTTAGCTTCATGGGTCACGATAAATGAAGATGCAGGAGCCATGGCGAATATTCCTCATGAGGATCTAAAAGATTAAACTTCTCCATTCCGCATCCAAGTGAACAATGAAGTCGACAAGATTATGGAAAACCATCCAGAACCATGCAGTCACATTCGTATAGAGTCATGCCAGGACATAAACAGATGAGGTGGACAGACATGCAGAGTGAACACTAGACACTAACGCTAGCGCTGAAACCAGCACGAAACTCACCCGGGGTCTTGGGGGTCGGCTCATGGCTTATGGGGGCCACTCTGGCCTTATAAAGTCACACTGCGACCAGCAATGCAGCGATCCACCCAAAGGGAGTGTCCTACTAGTCAGCATCTAAACCAATTAGTGAAGGAAAGAGCATCCCCCACCCTCTCTCTCCATCACCCCCCCACTCCCACACTGCATGAAGGAAATCCATTTATGTAATTTGGTGGGGGGGGGGAGGGGGGTTGGGGGGGGCGAGCTTGTTTCTGCAAACCACAGCAAATAATATCAGGCCTAAATTATTCAGAGGCTTTTGTGATAAAAGCTTTTGATTGTTGTTCCATTGGAGAGCATCTCAGTGTATAAAGAGGCCTGTATAAGCATATGGATCTATATGAACACTTGGGACACCTGTATTCTCTCAATATTTTTCCATAGACACATTTATGTATTTAAGCTGCATACAGTGTATACAAATGTCTAAATACTAATAAAAAAATATTGTCCATAATTAGGCCTGATTATCAGTTTGAACACAGAAATCAAAATTTTTATTAGATGGGATGCTGTCTTAAGAGGTTTTAATAGGGAAACTGCAACCTAATACCCTTATAACCCCTTAAAGAGCTTGTAAACTGGCAGTTTGGCACACTAGGGTTGACGTTCAAGGCTGGGAAATAATAAAATAATAATAAAGGCCTGGTGTTTGTTTCTAAATAATCAAATTTGTTGTGCAGCCCAGGAATTATAAACTCAAACTCAATAGTTTTTTTATTACTTACAGAAAAATAGATATATATTCTAAAGCAGTACAAACTCTCACATACAGAACAAAAATCACATCACATTCTACTACCTTAAATAAACATTGTTTATTCATTTCATACTTTATTTCTGTAATAATCTTATTTCTATAAAGCTATTGAGGCTGTGGCCGTTAGGGGGGTCAGAGCACTTTCTGCACTCCCAGTGAGCTTCCAAACTCTGTCTACTGAAAACACTCCCTAATTCATTCTTACATGACCATTTTCCTACCATAGAATTAAACAGGCTGTTTTTGTTACTGTGCCTATAAGAATGATATGTGTAACCAACCTATTTTCTAATGGGTTGTTCTGTATTTCAGCTCATTCAAAAGACAGCCTTGGGCTGAAAAACTCTTTAGAACTTCATCATGAATGAAGTTTTCTGTCTATATTATGCAGTTCTCTGTCTATATAGGTTCCCTTTCTCTGTCTATAGCATGCAGCCTTACAATGCTTCATGTAAATAATACATATTGTATAAAAACATATACAAATCAGGGCATGTCACATGACTCTTAAATAAATAAGCCACATGCAAACGGCCACTTGTTTCCACATCACAATTAAAGCACTGTATGTTTCAGCAACATACAACAGGTTTATACATGAGACAGAGTAGTTTGTACATCATTCTTGGTGGTCAAATGCCCACGTTCAAAGGCAACTTCATGAAAAAGGGTGAACCCCTGCTAGAACTGTAAAACTATAACCTAGGGAAATTCAGAATTAGAGCACTTTTACTTAAGATCCAGTCAGGCTCTCCAATCACAGATGAGAAACGAAATCCAAACAGAAAGAAGGCCAGAAGCTTTGAAAGATGTACTGATCTTCAAGAGGTGCTGGTTTCTTGGCGAAGAAAGTGGGATTCAAATAACGCCACATTTTTTTCTGCCAGAATTGATGTAGGCCAAGGACATTACTATTGCACGTAAAATAAAAGACTCTTTTTCTGTCAGATTCATAAAGCACTGCCTTTACTATGAGAAGGCAGGTTTCGAAGTTGTAGCAGGTGGAGTGTACATCACGTACAGAAGTCCTGTGTTTGTACCACAGTTTTCAGAAGCTGCCTGTAAACTGAAAAATCCAACTGGTAAATGAAGAAAAGTCTGACGGGCATAAGTCAGGTGGCAGTTACTAAGACTGTCCGGTCCTGGAGGGTTTGATGGTTCTCGTCCTCAAACACATTCACTAAACCTGACAAATAACTGGGAGGTGAACCAGGTGTTTCTGAGCAGGGAAATCACCAAAACGTGCTGGACCACGACCCTCCAGGACTAGTGTAGAAGGAATTCTGTTAGAAGATCTTGTCATCACACTGATGTTTTGAGCAGATTAAGAGAAAGCAAAGCTACAATGCACACTACCTTCCTCACATTTCTTGTGTGTATAAAAGTACATAAAACATCCACACCAGTTTTAGTTTGTTCAGGTGGTTATGGATTTTGAGAGCTTATACCCAACATGAAACTTGTACAACTCCTTGCTTAACGTAAAATCATCTATTTTCCTTTTTACATTTGACACAGACAGACTGGCACTTCAGGCATGACCATCCAATCAAAATATATACCTTCTAAATGCCAGTGCTAAATGCCTGTGTTTAAAAATTCATTTTCAAAATCAATTATCTGATGACTTAATAGTAGAGCTTAAAAGTAGAGCTAAGAGCCCATTCCTGCCTGCCCCAACATAATAAAAAGATGATTGATCAGGACGGTTCAAATATAGTTCTGAGATAATGAAATGAACTAACAAGGCTAACGAAAGACTCTTTACCCAAAACACAGGTATTCAAAACAAACCTTTTATTTGTCCAGAAGAACAAGTACTAGTGTGTTTTCAGACTACAACACAGAACTCCGTATTCATGTCAAATTACGAGGAGAGCAGAGATCTGACAGAAAAAGATCATTTCCACCAACACCACACCACTGCAAAAAGCATATTTAATATCCCCTTCAGTTTATTTACTTTAGAATATTTAAGAAAATGTGAAGCATGATTAACTGATTTACTGACTCCCAGAACCTCATTTCACTTATGTTAATGACAAGCAGAAGCTCAAACGGATTAGAAGAGAAGAAACACATTATAAAAAGAAACCTTGCTAGTCTAACCACACTTTAGGTTACAGTCTGATTTACAATAATAACAGTCCAGCAACTTCAACGCTGTTTTTTAAGGTTAAAACTCCATGAGTTCTTTTAGATATATTATTTTTAGGAGAGCACGTTCTATGGCTTGTAGAGATTTTACTGGTCAGTTGAAACAGAGTAAACTAGCTGTGAAATTGGCCAGAGAGGTCATAGCCTGAGTATTATTGTTACATGACAGTCGCCACATTTAGTATGAATAAAATCATGCTGCATGTTAGTGTGTAACTTAATATGTTAGCAGGAGATCACTTCATACAAGACTGAGGTTATCGACAATTATTACAGTCAGATTTGTGAAAAACTACACAGATCTTGTTATTAATCGCTTAAATTGCTGTGCCTCCCCAGGTAAACCTAATCCAGCTCCAACGGGGCTTAAGTCTCTGCTTCCAGTGATTAACCAACAACAAACGAGAAAAACTCAATCCAACACAAACCCTCCAACACAGAATCGCTTTGAATTAAGTCAACAAGTTGCTGCAGGGCTAAAGGAATAATTGAAAAGAGGTAATCCTCTTTTCCCGCCACACACTCTCAGCGTGAGACACATCAGCAAGGTGATCGATTGCTGCCCAGCTATGCTGGGGGATGGCAGCAGCACGCTTTGAGCTTAAAAGGCTAGAAATGTGCGAGGCAGTGAAATCAAAATTCAATAGACAGCTCATTACCCCCGGATCTCCAGAGTCAGGGGTTTTAGAGCTCCATCAGCACAATACTCTTTATCTCACCCCATAAAAATACGATCCTTTGCTAAAATGGAAAGAAAAAAAAAAAAACAGGACACTACTGTGTCAGATAACAGACTACTAAGAAAAATAGAAACTCATTCTAGTTAATAGAAGACGTCCAGGATCAGTGAGCTCAGTTCAGTCAAAATGTAAGGCATCGAAAAAGCAATGATGGTATGAGGTACATACAAAATCTCTATATTGTATCGTAAGTCTAACCTACAGAGATATGCTGAAATCAGTAGAGGTGAAAAGACTTCACACATTTTTAGTTTGGATTCTGAGCTCCGTATTCAATCTGATTTTCAGTGTGTTAATGTCTTTCCTTACTATACCCAGCAGAATGCCGGTATCAAACCAAAACAGTTCAACAAGTGATGGGTAACATGGACAAAAAACAAAAGACGACAAACACAAATGAGCTTGTTTGAAAACTGTTTTTGTTCAGGGATTTTTGTGTAAACATATCATATACCTGTACTACTAAATCCAATAAAACAAGACTAATTACATGCCTACTGACAATATCCAAAATCTATTCTTATCTTAATACACAATATACTTGTCTTAGCATATCATGCTAGTGACAAAATACCACCATGTTGCTCATATCTACACTGCCCTCCATAATTATTGACACCCCTGGTTAAGATGTGTTAAAAACCTCAAAATAAATTCAATTTATTAAATATAATTGAAGTATTTCTGTCATTTCTACAGTAGTTCACAAAGTTGGTCAGAGTATCTAGGAACATTTAATTAGTAATTCATCACTTCCTGGGGTATAAATATGACGTGACACAGAGGCCTTTTCTCTTATCCACTCTTCAACATGGGAAAGACAAAGGAACACACCATTCAAGTACGGCAGATATATATCAGTTCCATGAACCCGTGTCGCGGTGTGAGGAGTGTGAATCGCGACACACTCCTTCCCCACAACTCCTTCCCGTATACAGTTCTCGCCCAGAAACATATGTTTTTCGCCGTAATAGGAGGATTTTCACATCAGTTTCTTTTCTTTAACCAATAGCCAAGGGTCTTAAGGTTTCAAAGAGCCCTCCCACAGGTTTACAAACATACAAGCACGGACGGACTCTTTGTTTGCTGAACTGATTCGCTGAGTACATGTAAGTTATGACACTGGGCTTAAAAGTGTCTATAAGCTGCTGGGTTGTGATAAAACTGTGACTCCTCGTGCGGTTCATCGAAGCCTTGTCCTCAGCATGAATGGAAAGGAAGCGGTATTTAAGTGTTTTTTGGTGTATAATTTTGTGGTAAAGATAAGGTGTCTCCAAACAAAATGGCGCCTCAGAATTTTTCCTCTCCTCCACCGCAAATGAATCGTGATACAAACCGAATCGTGAGTCAAACATCGTGAAACGAACCGAATCGTGGGTTTGGTGTGTCGTTACACCCGTGTGGACGCTATGATTTACTCCAATGAGCAGAAACACGGTCGGCGCTCAGTCTGCTCTCACCTGGCGCCACGAACGCCAGATCCAGACGCCCGTGTGAACGAGGCCTAGCATGCAACACTGTTTTAACCCTCAAATTTAGATCAGAGTAACTAGATGTCAAGAACAAGTAAAACATGAACTTTCATTTATGAACCACAGACAATTAAAGGTCAGAAAATCTTCCCAGCAAGTTTTAACGCCAGTGTAATATTGTAGTGCTTCAGGCAATGCAGCAAATGGTGTTTTCTGCCTGCTATAGTTACCTACATTGGCTATGCTACCTAGTAGGTCAGATAACTAGCTCAGATAACTAGCTGACAATCTAATGAAAGAATGAAACTAACAGGAAATCATCATTTGTTGTTAATCAACTAATGATCATTTTGGACTGTTGGGTCAGTACAGTAAGAGGCATCTGATCTCATTCTTTTCTGCTCCTCAGCTCACAAGAACGAAGACATAGCCTACATGAGATGACTGGCTAGCACTCATTGCCCTCATTAGTTTTTTTGGGTGTAAATCTAGGCAGTTTTTCCTCTGCAGAAACTCGCAGGCTGTTTTAGGTTGGTTCACACTTGTGTATACTCCAACTGCAGGAACTGTCCCTGTAGGACCTCTTTTAGGGTAGTTTTTGATGGCGAAATAAGTACCTACCCCAGGGTCTTACGCAAAATATATTTCACAAAATACATTTGCAAAAATGGTAAAGGGGTAAAATCAGGGACAAAGCCAGTCAGAGGCAGGTCTTTGCAGACTGTAGGTGCTAAAAAAAATGTAGTCCACAGAGAAGGTAAACAAGCACTTCTGAAGTTCTGCCGTTGTCAGCCATAAGACTAACCCACCCCCACAAAACAGCTCCTCTTATCTGCACAAATCTTGCAGGTGGCCCACTTTGATGACCTATTTTAACATTTGATAAAAGGTAAGAAATTGACATGTCTAACAAGGTTAATTTCTAACTGTCCATGTGGTCTGAAAACAATCCAAAAGTAAATCATGCTGTTTGCAGTCAAACGATTATGAACTATTTATACATCTTGAAAAAAGGAAGCCACATTGGAGTGAAACAGCGACAGTGAGTTGTACACACAGCCACACACAGACTGTAATACAGTACTTCAGAATCTAACCATCACAGGTGCGAGAGCTCTGACGCAAAATAGCTAGTAAGAAAAACATGCAAACACACACATCTGCCAAGAAAAGCTCAGGTGGCAGCAAGCTCAAGCCACCCAAGAGACAGACAGACACAAACACACAGCTGAATGATGATTAGAGTAGACTCAGCTGTGTAATAAAAAACGCACAAAGCACAAGTTTAGACCTGCAAACTACGCGTGTGCAGGCATTTTTTAGCAGGTGCTTCTATCATCAGACCAAATCTTCATGCTGTAATAAAAGACAAACACACACGACATATTTAAAAGCAAGAACATCACCTATAATTAAGTCTGTCTTTTATGTTTAAGGTGAAAGGGAACACCACTAACGCAGACACAGAGCGAGAGAGTTTCACCCACACCCTTTCCCCTGGGCAAAATATTCTTAAATAAAGAGTCTGCAGTCATGAGTACACTAGTTTCACCCGATCAACTCTTTTGATGCCTCTCTCTGAAATTATGCAACCTCAGGTTAAAGGCTTGGAAAACTGAACAATGCAGAACTAGAGCTGGGGGCAAAACACATTATTTTTTAACTTGATTTTGGTCAGACTTATCCAAGTCTGTGCTGTGTGGCTCTAGTCAATGACAGGGAATGAAAATGAAGTGTGTGAGATTATGTTTTCCCCATTATTCCCAAATGTTTGCTCTATTTTGCTCATATATCACCAGCTAGCTAGGACTCTCCCAATCGCACGATCCCCTTATGCTAGGAGTGAGAAGGCTAGCATTTTAGCTAGGATAAGGTTAACATAAGACCATATTTCAATTTTTTTTTGTTTCTTGATTTTCAGACCAGTCAGAGTAAATCAAACATGTTTAACTCTGGATATAAATTAGTAATGTATATGGGTCAATTACTCCATCTGAATGGATGCTCACAACCAATAAAAACTACAAGCGTAAAAAATGTTAAGCACAGCAAGAAAAAAAAAACCATTTACATACACAGCGGGACTTTTAAATGAATTGAGTTTATGGTAGAAGCACAGGAGCGTCTTTAAAACTTTAGGCCTGGAACACACAAAGCCCACTGTTGGCCGTCGGATGCCATCAGGCTGTTGGTGAGAATCGCCGGCCGCCCGTCGACCCGTAGTGGGTGCTGTGAGAGTACAGCACCGCAGGCTTTAGTCAGTCCTCATCAGCACTTTTTTGGCTGATTGAGCACTCTGAATCTGGATCTGCCGAGAGCAGGAGGAGAAAACGAAGGAGAGCAAAGCAGGCAAACAGCACTCTCAACGGGTCATAAAGATAATAAACACAAATGCAAGTAGCAAAGTTTTATAAAATGATTTGTACTATGTGCCAGTCGACTATCTGGAATTCAGTGATGAGCTGATAAAACACAATCAGTTGGCACTAGTTCTTCGAAGTCGGCATGGTGTGCCCTTTGCCTTAAATTAGCACACAACGCACACGTGCAGAGTAAATCCATTGCATAACTTAACGTCTAAAGCGCTGATGTATTCTGCAAAAATTCTCCTGTTTTGAAGCAACCTGGGCAGTGCTAAACTGTATAACAAGCCCTCCCACCAATTATAAGGCTGATGTGGTTTGTCCCAACATAGCTTAAACAAATCTTTGTCTGTCTGTGTCGGAGAAAACATCACTGAACTAGCCAGCTAGCTCATTCCTCTGTCTGTCCGATCGTTCCACTAGCCATGCCAGTCCCTGGAGACACATCCAGCCAGAAAAAGTAAGAACCTGATATCCTCTAAACATGAACATATAAAATCTGGATAATGTTTTTTGTGAACACAGCAGGAAAAGTCTAAAATGTAACTTGCAGAGGGGCCTGTTTCTCTCGTTTCTTCCCGCTTTGCTCCCATAGTTGTTTTAAGCTCTGCTTCACTGGCATTACGACGGTGTTGGTCTGAGAGCTGTCAATCAAAAGTTTTCATCGGAATACCAGGACCATGAACACACCGTTTTCAGATGGGTCTGATTTAAGCCATCACATATTAGAATTGTCTATTTCACTGAAGCTCACAAACAATTTACATATTTTACACTGTATTCCTTGGGACGTGTCACATCCACAACCTCATCCTAAGGCATTTTACCCATCTCAACATTACTGCTGCAGCACAAAAGGTGGCAAAAACAGCAGCAGCGTCCACATTTAATTTGCTTTCCAAGTCTCCTAGTAACAGGAGAGCATGTGCGCTTGTGAGAGTTCATGGAGTTCAATTCGACTAAGCAACAACTTAGAAGTTGTGAAGCGTGTGATCACTCAGAAAGTGAGAGATTTCTAGCAATTTGGTAGGACCTTTGAAGATCTGTGGTGTTTTCAAGGCTAAACTGACTCACATACTAATAAAAGACTGACACGCACATATTAGGATACATTCACAGACTCCACATTTTGAGCAAGTTTATACTCTCACCATGCTATTTTAATACATATGTAGGATCATTTAACGACATACAATGACTAAGGCTCATCCAGTTGTAACAGGGACATGTTTAAGATAACCAAAAACAATCCCCCCACCTCAAAAATTCCATGTAGTGTCTCACACTGCATCCAATTAAGCCAAATATGTTCGTGAACTCAAGACCTCCTGGTAACAGGGCCTAACTGCGATATGGCTTAGGAATCTCTTCTGAACTTCTTGGTAATGAGTTCAGCAGCTTTCAATGTTACGGAAGTACTGACAATGCTTATTGTGACCCAATAATGTATAACATTGCTCACCTCGCCATGCACCAATGAACTCAGGCTATGGGTATGGATAGGATGAAGCATGGATGCACAAAGACAGCAGAGAGACAAAGACCATCGGATCATAACCTCTTAACCAGAGAAACTTGCTGACACTCCCCAAACACATGCACACGCAACTGCACCTGCCTCTACTGGGAACCATTCTTTTGGTCTAAAGGCTGTTTGGCATACAGTTGAGGGGGAAAAGAGAGAACCGAAGACACACACACAAAAAAAAAAACAGAGAAAGATGAACACGAGAGACAGAGGGAGGGAGAAAATGAAAGAGAGGGTGGAGAGGATGAAAGAAGTTCTGAAAGGACAAAGAGGGAACGATGAATGAATCGAGAATGAGCATAGGCAATGCCCTAGGTGAAAGTGTCAGAAAGTACAAGATCCAAGAGAAAGAAGAAGAGAGAGGGCAGTGTGTGTGTGTGTGTGTGTGTGTGTGTGTGTGTGTGTGTGTGTGTGTGTGTGTGTGTGTGTGTGTGTGTGTG
>JBBPCY010000136.1:9885359-9898535 GCA_037974405.1 Brachyalestes nurse
GATCCTATTCCACTACGGTTCTACTCCACATTATGGCAAGAACCACTTAACTAAGTAAAAAAACAACAGTCCATCATGACCTTATTACAAAACATATTCTGTTTTTTTTACTTTTTTTTGTTTATTGCATAATTCCATGTGTTCCTTCATCATTTTGTAAAGATTGGTACGTAAACAGTATGATCTGCGTAAACAAGCAAAAACGCAACATAGATATGTCCTTTCATTAGTCACAGTATACAATGTTAAATAGTGCAAACTATAGAAGGGTCTTCTTGTATCTTTTATAAGATCTGTACATTGTCTTATGATTATCCAAAAAGTGTCTGTGCTGGGGGGGTTTGGTTAGGAACCGGTATTGGTATAGGTCTGGGGGTAGGGGAGGTAGAGAATCGAAGCTAATGCTTAGAGGATGAGGGGGTTGTGTGTGCCTGTGGAGGGCTCCAAACTGAATGTGGAAAAGTCCCAGGAGGATGAGGGCAACATGGTGCCAGGACTGCTTGAGGAACAAACTATTGCACAATCTGACAGACCTGCTCCTAATGCTGCAGAACTTTCTCTCAGATGGGGAGGGGTGAAACATCTATGGAAAGAGTGCCAAGAGTTATAGCTGCAATGTTGACAGCCTTGTGGATGTTCCGTGAGGTGAATATATCCCGCAGACAGGGGGAAAGAGGTGCCAATGATCCGCTCCACTGCTTGCACAACCCTTCAGAGACTTCTGTGATGGGAGGCGCTGTCAGTTCCCACAGGTTCGGCACAGGTCTGACAGTGGTGGCCTTGAGGCACTGCAAGACGACAGCCTTGCTCAGGAAGGTGTTGAAGATGTCCGTTAGGAGGCCAGCCGCAAGTGCAGGCTTTGAGCACTCGACCTGGTAAACTGTCAGATCCGAGAAGTTGACCATGGAGAGGGTCTTTCTCAAAATGGAAGAGGACAGGGAGAGAATCTGGTCATTGGGCAGGGCATGATTTTCCTCACTGGGCCTAAAACCTGCCACAGAAGGCATTGAGTATGTTTGGAAGAGGGCCCTGTAGTCTGTGATGGTCTTCATCGTCTATCTCTCAAACCCGTGGTCATAGTCAAGCTTTGCCAGCTATAGGATAGGTTTCTTTTAAAGTGCCATGTCATCTCCCACTCTAAAAGCATCACCATTATCAGCAGCTTGTGAACTTCTGGTTTAAACTACGGCTTCTGGTTGGCATGTGTGGTTTTGGTTTTCATGACTACAATCTCAATGCATTTGTGGATGTATCCAGTCACTGAGGCAGCTTACTCATCAGTATCTCTGTTATAGCTGCTGGTCTCCTCTTTTATGAAGATGCTCCAAAGCAGTCCTTCAGGGCCTCAATGGCTCCCTCTGGCCTTACTCTGACCTGTTTTGTTGCAGGCTTTTGCCCTCTTCAGCAGTGGTTTGTATGCTGGTGTCAGCATTACATTAGTGTGCATCAAGGGGAGTCAAGGAGTTGCTTTGTTTGAGGACAATGTTATTCTTGTTAATATCATTTTAAAATTTGCTTGGTTCAAGTCCCCAGCAATGATAAAAATCCATTGGGGTGAAGAGATTTCAGTTCACTGATGACCTCATACAGTTCCCCTCCATAGGCATCAGAGTGTATACACCACCGCAATCTTCATGACAGTAAACTCTTGTAGCTAATGATGGTCAACATAAAAAATGGTTACTCCTTTGGCAAATAATGGCCAAGTAAAGGTCAACATCTAACTGTCACGTATTCTGCCAGAAGTGAACAGTGTTTTGAGATCAAATCGCATTTGCAGACCTTTTTGTATTAGAGTGGACACACAAACTGCCTCCGCAATTCTTACCAGACTTGCTGGTATCCCACTCTGCACATAAAACAGCCCTGTTAGCTGAATCGCAAACACGGGCAGACAGATAACACTGACACAATCAACATGATTGCGCAACACCAGAGGTTTTTATTTTTATCTGCCAAGTTTTCCATATATTTAGTTGGCATAAAGGTGATGCTTAATTGAAGTCCTAAACTTGGTATTTGGTCTGTTAAACCGTTCTCAGAATTCTGAAAGTATGCAACATATCTGTCGTCTTTGCAGAGTTCTCTATAGAAAATTATTGCCCCAAACGGTGGGGAAAAATGTCAGAACATTTTGTTTAACTTCACCATAACATTTTTGTTAGTTTTAAGTTCATCAGCAATTCATTTTTTAAGTATCCTTTCATGCTCATTTCCACCAAGCTCCCGAGCACAGTTTCTGGAACTCTACCTTTTCCCCCAGAACCTTAATCAGTCATAGACAAACTTAGGGGGCCAAGATTACTCTGAAAGCGGAGCCAGAACCAATCAGTCTCCCCTCCACACTATTTCACAGTAAAACGGCAGCAGGTGTGAGCTTCGTCATTTACAGCTGTCTTCAGTTGCACAAAGAGAAATAATAGATAAGACCATGTCTGACAAGTCTGAAGTCAGAGAAGCAGAAAGAAAGCCTTTTGGTCTCCTTTTACACTGGAACACTCTCTAAAAAGAAAGAACCATTCTATCACATGAGAATCTGAAGATTCTGAGTCATACCTACAGGTTCCATTAATTTGTGCAATGGTTACATTGGTCAAACATTTATTAAAGAGAAGAGACTTTTTTAAATGGCTAGGGTTTCTTTGTCTAATGGCAAGCGCCTGCTAACACAGTGCTGACTTCACAGAGAGTGCAGTGCATCAGATTGTTGATGCTTGAGAGAGGAAAAACATTTAATAAATGAATGAAAAAGCTTTTACATCAACAGGCATATTTTCTCAAAGCAGCTTTCAATTAGGGTGCAGTGTAGAATTAAGAAGACAAGTGTAGAATTAAAAAGATGTCCATTTTAATGATAGTGGTGGTGAAAGAAAAGGTAAGAGGAAAGTTTGCAGAGAAGGTTTGAACAGAGAGCAGACGATTTCTTTAGCACTGACTGAACAGAAAGGTCAGCTGACTCAGCAGGCCAGCAGACACCCAGGACACAGAGGGTGTGCAGGAAAAAGGTCACCATTAGGACTCCAACATGGATTGATAAGTGGCTCTAACTGTGTGGATGACATAGACGCACCAGAGGGACCTGTCCAGTATTCAACCAACGTAACTTCAGAGAGTGACAACAGGACGGCCTCACCTAAAGCAGCCACAGAACAGCGTGCAGCCGATTTGCTTAGTGTTGGAGGCTTGAAGCAATGTTACCATTACTATGTGACTGTTTGGCTGCTTTGGATTGCCCATGTGCTCCTCCCCCATTCAAGGGCAACTACTGTTCAAAAGCTCTGGCAGAGATTTTTGGTCCTGTAGCTGTGGACTAGAGACTCTCAGACTCCAACAAAAACTACCACTACTGACTCTTAACTGTACCCTTAGGCGAAGATTTCCATCTGTTCAGCAGTGATTAAGTCTGTATACGAAAGCCTTCTACTGTTAGTTATTTCCATAGAGACTCTCTTTCTCTTTCTCTCCGGGTTGCCCAGAAGAGGATGGGTTCCCCTTTTGAGTCATGGTTCCTCCCGGGGTTTCTTCCTCCAGCTTTAGGGAGTTTCTCCTCGCCTCTGTCGCCTTTGGTTTGCTCACTAGGGACTCGGACCTGGATTCTGTAATGCTGCTTTGTGACATCAGTTGTAAAAAGCACTATATAATCAAAATGAAATTGACTATAAACAAATTGTCAACTTTTGTTTCTTTGCTAAATCTTCCAGTGCACTATGCTAGAACAGATCTCTACTTTTAAATTATTTCAAACAAATCCTTCATTCTAACAATTCACACATATATGCAAGCGTGACTAAATGAGGCCAGGCATTGTCGTGTTCTGTGGCCAGAAACTGACCACTGATGTAGAACTAGAGGACAAACTAGGCAGTGTCAGACCTTTAATAGTCAGTGTTGGGGAGTAACGGAACACATGTACCAGTGTTATGTAATTAGAATACAAATTATGAGCAACTGTATTACGTTAGTTACCGTTAAAATAGGTGATAATCAGATTACAGTTACTTTGTTAGTTATTTTCCTGTTCCATGTTAGCCTTTCAAACGCCTTTTAAACCAAAGCTGTCGCCGCAGACAGGATTTTTCAATATTTAAAATTACCGTAACTCTTAAAACTGTGCAATAAAAAACAATTCCAACGGTTTCCGAAAGCAGAGAAGCTGCGCTTTTCAGTGATTAGTGACTTTACGGTAGTAATTTCTATGCATCTTTTCATACAAGGGGGCTTTCAGCAGGCTGTAGCCGGCCAGGGAAGCATTTTTCGGGGCTTACTCGCCTGGATGATTAGGCCTTGTTCTCCTCATGCCACGCACCCAAATTTGAACTTAGTCATTTTTATGAAAGTTTTCAGAAGAGGGGGCTTTCACCAAGAACCAGGCCCCTCAATCATGATGAGTGATCCGAAAAAAAGTGCTTCTAGGTCGACTACAGCCTGCCCAGAGCCCCCTTGTATGTAATGTTGGTGTTTAATGTTGGTGGCCGTCAGTTACACAATGGATTCGGAGCAGCACAACAGACAGGGGCGGACTGGCAATCTGTACGTTCTGGAAAAGTCCAGAGCGGCAGTCCGGTGCACGGCCATCGGCCCAAGATGTGCATAACACCGCCCCCCCCGACCTCGGAACCACGTCCGTCGGCCTGTATTTCTCGGCCGAGATGTGCATACCAAACAACCCCAACACCACCGCCCCCCCGAAATACGGCCGTGATGCTGATCTATTCACCTATTGCTCCTCTACAGTAAATATATTGTCTGTTCAGGGAGATTTGGCCTTAACAGCCAATTGGTAGAGAAAAACAAACAGCAGGATGTGATTATTGCTACATTCATGTTTTTTGTAAAAAGTATGACAGTATATTAAGTAATCCAAAGTAATCAGAATACGTTACTCACATTGAGGAACTTAACGGAATACGTTACAAACTACATTTTGGGGCATGTATTATGTAATCTGTAGTGGAATACATTTTAAAAGTAACCTTCCCGACACTGGTAATAAGTGTAAATATAAAATAGAAAAGGCTTTTTCTTACTGAAATAGAACAAATCCTTTAATCTCCAAAAAGTCACTTCACAGTAGAAGGAAAAACGCGCATTATCAGTGCAATTTTCATGTAAACCAATTTTATCTTAAGTCCTTTGAACTTATTTTGTTTTAGTTTTACTGTTGTTAATAAGAGAGAAATAAATCAAAAGCGATAAAAAAACCTTTTCTACACCTGTTAAAGGAAAACGACTTAATTTGTTTTTCACATAATGACATTGACTTTTAGAATTGGGACAAAGACAGTAGTTGAATACAGCGCTAATGCTATCTAAAATAGTTCTGCAATCAGACAGACTATGGAGTGAACACTGTGTAGAAGTGAATATAAAACCCACAGCAGCTTACTAATGATAGATTATCAGCAGAACAAAATATCTAGGAACACACAGATTGCCTGTGCACAATATCACACAACACCAAAGATACAACAGTTTATCACTTTTGACATTTCTGATGTGTGTGAGAAACACCACTCCCAAAGTTACCTCTGCTTTTACAGAAGCAGTTAACGCTATTCTCTGCATTCCACCCACACAGAAAAAAGTCATAATAATGAAGTCAAGCTTCTGAAAATGGGACTCTCTTAGATGAGACATAGGGTCCTTGATTACCGTAGCGGCACAGGTCAGCAGTACTGCATCAGAACAACTGTCAGGGGAGTGAAAAGCGTTTATGTAAGTAGCCTATTTAAAACGGACACTTCTAACACACACACACTGTTCTTGTTTGGCATGTTGCAGAGCTGTGAGGTTTATTTTGGCAAAATTATGCCTCGTGAGTGGTCACAGTTAATGATGCACTGAACATACGGACCAACCTAACCTTCGTTTAATTCAGTTTCACAGAAAAGGACGAAAAAAACCTATGCAAGGTAGTATTTAATGCAATTTTCTCCAAATTTAACTGTCACAAAACACAGATCACTTGAATCAGGAGTTGTGACACATGTACAAAAAATAAATAAATTAGACAACTATGGGCAACTATGGGGTTACAATTTAGGCCAATTCAAAAATAAGTATAAAGAAACCGTACTTATTAAACAAGCCTACTGGTTGATGGTGTTCACAGCACATACAGTACTCCAATTACCAAGAGCATAATGAGTAGCTGTAGAATTAATCTGCAAAACATGTAGCAGGCGCTCAGCATAAACATAACCAACATTTTGATGTCCACGGTCAATCAAACTTGACTTTATTTGAAAAAACACAAAGTTTGGCTTTATATGGTATGAAAAGTTTGGATCATTTCAACACATTATACTGTAAAAGGAAAATCTCTGTTACATTGGTGAGATTGTGTAAAGCAGTGGTTCTCAAACCTCTCAAGGCCCCCCAAGACTGTCCACATTCTTGCTTCAACCAAGCTCACAAAACACTGAAGAAAAATATGGTCTGCCTAGGGGAACTGGCTGAAAACCACTGGTTTCTGGCTCACAATAAAAGCAACTTGGTATGCAACCCATGCTGCGTACCTTACACCATTTCAGAGATTCAAGGTTATCAGGCTTTATCTAAATAGGAATGTCAATGAGAATGAACTGAAGAGTGCAAATGACTAATGAGAATGAATAAATGAATGAATTATTCATTAGCATGGTACGCTACAAACCAGTAACTGTAACAATGCTGTGCTTGAGCTTTGCGCAACTCAACAGCAAGCCTCTGTTCAAGGTATAAATATCAGCCTCAGTCAGTTCTACAGTAGATGAATGTGTCTCTCCTGCACTGCTGCAGTGAGGTTGGGGAAGCCCTCGCTGGCTCTCACTCTCTCTCGCTCCCTCTCTCACCAAAAGCAGAGACTGATACCGTGCCAGCTTCACGCCCCTGCGCTTGGCACCGCCAACCACAGAGCTACGCTCATTCTGCTGGCCCTGCAGAGCAAAGTAGTACTGCTGAGGTGCTTGGCTTGGTTGGAACCATGTCTTTGTGGGCAGTTTGAAAACTACCTCTCAGTACCTCTCATTTCTTTCAGTAATGAAGTCAGTGTTTGACTCTATTCTCTCTTGCACAATTACCGAAAGATGCAGATGTTGAGAAGGCTAAGGAGTCAGGACTGGATTCTGCATAGTTGTGCAGGATAGAGGGAGCGGGGGCGGATTAAAAATAACTCGGAGTGTGGTGCACTCTGTAATGTAAAGAGTACGAGAAAGATCGATCTCTCTCAGTCTGAAGAGGAAGGTCAGTTCTGCCAAAGAGGGGCAAACGCCAGCGAACGGATGAGGACAAGTTGAGGGCTTTTCTAAAAAAAAAAATAGCTTTGATTTGATTTGCCCCTGACATACAACTCAGGCTTTAGTTAGGTTACTTCACTGAAAAGACTAAGCAGTATGCAGGAATTACTGAAAACTAGGTTGCTTGAAGATCCAATATTCTACATTTGATCATTTTATCACAGAAGTTAAAGACAATCTAAATGTCTGAAGTGTGGATTATTTGACAGTTTAAACCTTTAAAATCTGCAATGTAAGTGTTTTGACTGTGTTAAGACCCATTTCTGTCTACAAAATCATGTTGGATTCGCATCAGGTCTGTAACGGTACATGTATTTGTGCTGAACCGTCACGGTACATGGGTCACGGTTCGGTACATGATGTCGTAGAGAAGATGGAGAAGACGTGATTGAAGTAATACGGAATCACAGAGGGACCATTATGCGCCAGTAAATCATAAATCTGAGTCGTAGTGTGGTGCAATAGTGCCACCTACTGGTGTAACACTTCTGCTGCCTTACACTTACATAAAAACATAAGCAAGAGTGTGTGTTTACTGGTTAATACACTGCTGTTTATTTAAAATAAACGGAAACAAACCAAGCCTCATTCTTTAAAACTTTGTTACTTAACTTCACTGTATCGTGAACCGTACCGAACCGTGATTCAGTTCAATTCAATTCAATTTTATTTATATAGCGCTTTTAACAATGGTCATTGTCAGAACTATAGTGTGAACCGAACCGTGACCTTTCTGTGCCGTTACACCCTTAGATAGTCATCAATCTTATATGTTATTTATCAATATGCTATTTACCAAAAATCATATTAATACAATCTTCTAATTTTCCCCACACCAACATTTATGCTGTTGTATTGTTCTTATTTGTACCCCAACAATAGTTGGAAACCTGAGATCAGTACTAAGTATTTCTACTGCCTTGTTTAGTCAGTGCTGTAACTATTTAGAGGGAGGTTCAAAAGTTTACAGTTAGGAGCATGGGGCGTTTCTGAAGTCAGCTAAAGAGAATACATCTATCTATCGACATCACAGAGACGAGGCTCAAAATAAAATCTTTGATAGCCACGGTCACCAGATCATTATATACTAACAAAAACATGAGACAGATATTTATGGGCCAGAAACAAAAAACATAATTTTGTTCATTTATGTGCACTTGACATGTACAATCACTGAGAACAAAGTACTTAACTTTTATCTCAGTGCTTTATCTGAAAATAGATTGTAAGATGATTAAAAGGGCCCGTAAGTATTTCTTGTTCCGGAGTGACGGGTAGAAATTTGCATTTCTGAAGTTTAAAGGATGACACTGAATACACAAAGTGCTAAATCTTTCCTGTAGAAAAAGATGACCTTGCATTTAAGGCAAAAAGGCATGCTCTCAGCATTAGGTGTGTGAAATAGTGTAAGTTACAGGTTCCATTAAACTTGAAATCTTAAATTAATGCATAGTGACTATGGCTTAAACTTGGCAGACTGCTGTATAGATTGTTGGCATGTCCTGCCCCCACAGCCCAAACGCCTCCACTCATTTAGTAGTAACTGGATGCTTTATTATGCAGAATAGCTGCCTAGAAGGTCCAGCCAAAGCTGTCCACTGAGAGGGTTGCTAATTCCATTTCTGTTCTTCATATGCCAGCGTAATGCCAGATCATCCAGAATGCATACACACTTTCCTGATGCTTCACATAGAGATGGTAGCACAAAAGACCACTTACGTGCATGTTGGCTTCATAATGCAGCATGTTTAGAAGAGCAGTGGATGGGCACTATAACTAATTCAGATTTGTTCTGGGGTGCCACTAGTGAGTTTTATAGAAGCGATGATGAAAACAATTAAAATAAAAAAGTGACTTTTACAGTATGTCACCTCTTGTGAACCATAACTACCAAAACTTTCTAAGCATACTTTGCAATTATCTAACATACTTATTGTTAGAATCTGAACACTGTGGAATAAAAGGTGCTGAAAATGATTGTGGGTTAAATCAGTAAAATCAACTGGGCCAAATATTAAAGTCATCTTCTATACCATTTTGGTAAAAAGCTGGCAAATGTTCAGGGCTTAAAAATCAATGAAGGAAGAGGAAGGTCATTAAGTTTATGGAGGAGCTTACAACCAGGCATAAAGTAATGAATGATTCTACCCCTGCCGAGGGATCCTTCATTAGGCATAAGACCATTCGAGATGGAATTCACATGTACTGACCAGGCCATGAAGAAAAAAAACTCACTCTCCTCTATAAAAGCTTCTTCTTTTCATCTTTTAAGAGTTTTTCAACATTTGCCTGGTAAAGTAGAGCAAATGTTCTATTCATGTCAGCACCCTGATGGGAATCTTTGTTGAGGCTCTGATAAATTATAACTGTGGCTTCTGTATTATACAGTCACATGTGAAGTTTTCTGTACCAAGGGGGATGGGCAGTATGTTTGAATACTGAATCCAAATATGAAATAGAATTTTGTCAATAGCATTTGATAGGGGTGATTTAAATGGATTCATATTTTGTATAAAATGTATTAGGACCTACAAATACAAACTACAAACAAACCAGTAAAATGTGAGGCATCTGTGTCGTGACATAAAAATGCAGAATGGTGCAGCCAGGTTTGCTGAAATCAGCACAATAACATGAGCAATGTGTAGATTACCAGATTTCCATTGATTTTTATTAGAAATTGTTACAATTAACAGTAATGGTTAAATTTGGTGTTCATTTTAGTAGCCCAGGCTAAGTCTTTTATCAATTATGAAATACTCTGGATAACTATTTGACCCAAGTAGCGTCCCCTCACAGTTAACGGTAGCTTGCTTGGTTTTGGGTTGTTGTACAACATGACTGTGACGGCCGCCTCGTCCCCGCCTCGTAGTACCCGCTCCCTGTCTTCTGAATATTAGTTCTTTTCTTTCTTACCTCGTGTACTCCCTTTCTCCTTTTGTTTTCCCTTCGTCCCTATATTTGTGACCAGGTTACGCTTGGTTCCCTTGTCCCCTACCTAGTGTTCATGCCCCGTTTGTTTTAGTTTCACCTGCCTCTTGTTCCTCGAGATACGCACACCACTCATCACTCCCCGAAAGGTATGCGGGGGATCCGAGTGGGTGCAAGGGATTTCCTCCTGGCTTGCGATCTGTTTTTTTTAGATAATCCAGAACTCACGGAGAGGCAGCGGATAACGACGATGATCCAGAGGCTGACGGGCAGGCTCAGGATTGGGCAGAAGCCGTCTGGAGGGGTGGTGGCATCAGCACCACATCCTACGCCACCTTCATCCAGCAGTTCCAGATGGTGTTCGACCATAGCTCCAGTCTAGCATCGTCGTCCCTGTGACCAGAGAGCCCGCCCCCGAGCCTATGCAACTGGGGCCGTCTCGGATCCAGCAACGAAAACAGAGACTCCAGGCAGGGGTTTGCTTGTACTGTGGACAAGCGGGGCACTGGCGTCTCCAGTGTCCGCTACGGCCCTCTAAAACTTCCCCAGCTCAGGTCACAGATTTTTTGTCTAATCAGTTTGTAGTGTCTGTTACTTTTCCTGGTTTTAACCCTGTTCCCTCTGTGTGTGCCCTTGTAGATTCGGGATTGGCTGGAAATTTTATTTCTCAATCCCTTGTCTTCCCTACGCATCCCTACCTGTCCTTTGGCCAAACCTGTCACGGTTCATGCCCTGGACGGTCACCCCGTATGTAACACACCCTTGCATTTAGTCACAGTTCCCAGTTCAGAGTCCCACAGTTCACAGTTCAGTACACCCACACAGAGACCATCACGTTCCTTGTCCTACCCCAGTCACACCACCAAATTATTTTAGGTATTCCCTGGCTCCGTTTACACAATCCCCAGATTAATTGGCAGACACACAGTATGTTTCCTGGTCCCCCTCTTGTCACATATCCTGTTCCGTCCCACGGCTACCCCTGCACTCCACTACCATAGAGAGTCCCCATCGACATCCCTGAACAATACACTGATCTCTCGGAAGTGTTTTCGGTGTCAAGGGCTACCCGTCTTCCTCCGCATAGACCTTGGGACAGCGCGATCGACCTGATTCCAGGAAAAACCCCACCTCGGTCACGTGTCTATCCGTTGTCTGAGCCAGAAACCCAGGCGATGGGGAGGTATGTGTCCGAGGCCCTGGAGCGGGGGTTTGTCCAGCGATCGTCCTCTCCCGCCTCCGCCAGTTTCTTTTTCGTTAGAAAAAGGGACGGGGGTCTCCGGCCGTGTATTGACTATCATGGGCTTAACGACGTCACTGTGATGTACACTCACCCTCTACCCCTACCTCGACCATCGAGCGGCTTCGGGGTTGCAGCTTCTTCACAAAGTTGGATCTCCGGAGTGCATACAACCTCGTGCGCATTAGGGCGGGTGACTAGTGGAAGACCACTTTCAGCACCTTCTCTGGCCATTATGAATATTTAGTGATGCCGTATGGCTTGGCGAACGCGCCCTCGGTCTTCCAAGGTTTTATAAATGATGTCCTTCAGGACATGTTGGATCGTTTTGTCATCGTCTACATAGATGACATTTTGGTTTATTCCCGTTCTTGGGAAGAACATGTGGACCAGGTTAGGAGAGTGCTCACCCGCCTTCTTGAACACGGGTTGTATGTAAAGTGAGTTCCATAAACAGGAAGTCACGTTTCTCGGTCACCGCATCAGCTGAGAGGGGATCTCCATGGAGGAGGCTAAAGTGGAGGCTGTGTCTGAGTGGCCCAAGCCCACAACGGTCAAGGACGCGCAACGGTTCATGGTTCATTAAGGACTATAGCACGGTGGCTGCCCCTCTGACATCCCTCCTTCGAGGCTCTCCTAAGGTGTTGACTTTCACCTCAGCTGCACGAGCTGCGACAGAGGGTGGTGAAGTGGGCTCACGTGACCCCCGCGACCGGTCACCCGGGCGTTGCGAGAACTCTGGAGGGGTTTCGTGTTTAGTGTTTTGTGATTCCCCTGTTTTCTTTGTTGTGGTCTGTGTTTCCTGTTTTGGTTTAGAGTCGGGGATTGTATTGTTTTCTTTGTTCTGAGTCCTTATTTTATTAAAACCTGTAAATAGTAACCGCTCTGTGGCGTCCTCGCCTTTCCCTTCCAAGCACGTACCGTGACAATGACTTTAAAATGTAAAACCATTAAACAGCGGGCTGCCACCCTGCCTACCACTGTTATTTGCTGTAACCCTTCCATCAAGTCTAAGAGTCTGTAAAGGGGGTCGTTTTGTGTTTTGAAAGAAGTGCTCCAGATGGCGACTAAAATGGTCGCCAATATGACTAGATTATTCATTTTGCGACTAGTTTTTTCATTTCAGTTGCCAGTGGCGACCGTCTCACAACCAAGAGAAATTAAAATAAATGTACAAGAAAAGTGACATCTCATAACAATGTGCACATACGCTTAACCCAAGTCTGCTGTTTCTTCTACATGATCATGTGATTAGTGATGGGAGTTTTGGCTCTTTTTAATAAGTCGGATCATTTTCCTCAGATCACTAAGAAGATCCGGCTGTTTTGGATCCCAAACGCACAGACAGATAGGGGAGGCTGGCATTCTGTGTTCCCAGCTCACACGATACAGCAGCGCGTGGCCATACTGCGAGTATACACATTCAAGCTCCGTGATAAAAATGCAAACATTGTATTGTATACAAATGGGCTCAAGAAATAATATATACAGGACTGGATCTAAACTCCTTGGAACAGAACTGTCTTACACAGCTTTTTCCACATGTTGCCACTCTGTAATTTTGTCCAGTCTTGCAGTGTGGTGCAGCCGTAGTTCGTGGAAGACGTGCATAAAATTATGGTTGTCAACTCCAAACTGTGGCCCGGACAAACTGATCAGAGATACAGTGACTGCTTGCCCTGGTGCTTGCACGGCACACAGGGCAGCTTTCTCAAAATGTGTCGAATG
>JBBPCY010000136.1:9905195-9940614 GCA_037974405.1 Brachyalestes nurse
GCAGGTCTTATGGTTATTTTTGTGAAAAAGACTCATGTTTTTGACATTTAATAAAATAAATGTTTTTTATTACAACAGTTAGATACTGTATGTGCCTAAAACTAAATGGTGTATTTTTCCAAAGACTAAGACTAAATCAGAATTTGCTGTCAAAATTAACTCTGTAAGAAAGCAAGTCCATCATACTAGTAAGCTGCTAGAAGACTAAGATTCTATTAGAGATAGTCCACCAGGGTCCTATCTGATTTTTTCGGGGTGAAGTTTGGGTTAATTAAGTCAGATCATAAGATAAAGTTGTAGATGTTCTAACTGCTCAGTGAAGAGGGGGGTCTTTAGTACCTGTTTGAAGATAGTGAGCATCTCATTAGGGTGTATGGAACACCTCAGTCGCATTCCCATTGGTCAGCACAGTCACGCAGTATGTTGTCATTGGTCAGAGACCCAGTGCAGAACAGAAAGCAAAGGCTTTAGTCAGCAATAAGTCAAGATGCCCCCCACACTCTTACCTTTGTCTCTCCTCCCTGAATGCCTTTCAACCCATCTCTGCCACTCTCAAACAATCCTTTTGTGCCTGTGCAAGGTGTGTGTGTGTGTGTTCTTTCTGCTACCCTCTTTTAGCTTTGGGCTCTCCCTGTAGCCGACTCACGTGTGGGGGCGTAGAAAGAGCCTTGTGTGATGTGACTACTTTTTCTCCCGATGTGTTTGAGTGCAATACTTTCCAGCAGACATTTAGAAAATGCAGCAAACACTGCAGAGTGTGCAGCAGCAGCCACTGCGTTTCACAGCACGTATGGGAGCCAAACAGGTCTTCAGATTAATTATGCGGTGTGTGAGGAATAATTGTCACACACACAGTAGACACAAAGCAATATGACTCAAGCATCTGCTCTCAAAACAGAGCTAAAAAACTCAAAATACAGGGGGAGCAGGCCTTTGCCTCATGATTTACCTGCAGTCATTTTAAGCAGTTTTTCCTCTGCACCTTCAAAAGCAAAAAGGAACCAAACAGTTCTAGTTCAAGTTCATTTTCCACCTATTTGAATTTGAGTTATTATGACAGTTATTATGACAGCCTCTCAGAGTTTAATCAATGTTTTAGGGTCTAATTTGGCTAATTAACTACCCTGATTGCTAGTTAGCTTAATGTACTGACACTCTGGTCTGACTGCACACACAGACAAAAATGTCTTTAAACCCTTACATTTGTTCTTCTCCAAAGTAAACTGATACACTAACTATCCTTGCTTACTGTTTGTCTAAGCTTAGCACAGATTGTGCTGCCATTAAATTATGGCATATTTTCTTTACACTCACACAAATGTGCATCTATATACAAAGTAATAATTCTAAAAACTAGTTATTCTAGTTTTCTACATTCTCGTGCAACATACTATTCTATCCTTAACAAATGGGTGTCCATTGAAGGTTTTGGTGCTGTGGTGAAAAACATCCAAAGTGAACCCCGTCTCCAAGATCCTTCGGCTGAGTTCACAAACAGTATGTTGATATAAGCAGTTCTGGATAGATTTCAGCGTGTCAGCAGTAGGAAATTATGGTTTTACAAGGGACATTAGACAACTGCTTTGAAATCACTGTCCCATGCAGATTACCAGAAGGGTCTGCATCACCCAAGAACATATTTATGTTTTATTTGTAACATTTTATTTATTATTTATTGATTTACTATGGAATATAACATCTTGCTTGATATGCAGAATATGCATATCAACAGAAGGCGAAAGAAAAGTCAATGTTAGTATGTGAACACAGCCTGTATCCTGTAGGAGTTTTAAAAAGTTCCCCTTGCTTTCTACAGATAACTTTATTGGCCTTTTGGAGGGCACCTTCAGTAATAATGTAGCTTTGATGACAAACAAGCACCAAGTCCAATTTTACGGACAAATCTAGACTGAACTTCACAAACCTAAATGTACAAAGTTGTAGTTGAGTTCAATGCATTATTTACTGCCTCTGACTGCGCTACCAGTATTTAGCTAATGTTTTACTGTTTTTACCTTGGTTTCCCACTATACTCTCTCAACAAAACTCCCAGAAACTACTGCTCCTCCTGGCCAGAGAAGCATCATAAACCTTGAAACTTTTGAAACAAAACAAGAAAGTAGGTACGTCAACTTCAGCAACTGAAACAAACTTAACCAGTTTAACATTTTATCACTAAGAACTAGCAGAAAAAATACTAACCTGTAAACCTAATAAAACTACTACAGTTAGCAGCCAGTAGTGACTAGTGTACCTCAGTGGTGCTACTAGCAGTCCTGGGACTCAAACACACAATCTCCTCATCACAGGGGCAACTCCCTAACAACTAGGCAACCAGCTGCCCCCAGTGATTAGTAAGAGGCTCATTTGCATATTGAAGCCTTTTGCAATATCAGTATTACAGAGACCAATATTGTGATAACACTTAACAGACAATAAATACAAATAACACAATACAGTAAATAGTGATGTTATGTTCAGTATATCAGTGTGTTCCTTTCGGAAGTCCAGGATCACTTGTAGTTTCCATCTGAAACCTGGTTTGACTCAATCAGTCCTTCATTAAATGAAATTAGGAGCTGCTGATGGAATTTCACAAATCCAAACAACAGCTGGAGGAAATGAGGAGGAATCTGGAACCCAACCTGTGTTCTCCTCACCAGCTCACACAATATTAACTACTTTTACACACAGAACAAATCCTGATACTTTACCACTTGCTTGTTTGCATTTACTCTAATGTTAATTTTGCAGAGTCACTATCACACACTGAGAAAAACGGCTTTAAAAATATGCATAGGCGCCTAAAACATTTGCACAGTAGGCCAATGTAACACGGAAGACTAATGTGACTTACATTATCCAAAGTTTCTGCAACTTAAGTTGAAATGTCATCCAACCTGCATCCGCTGCCATATCAAGTGACTTGGTTGTGTTTTCACAGCGTTGCCACAACATAACCGAGAGAAGCCTATTCAAAATACTCCCCTCCATAAACTACTAACTGAACATTAATATGACTCAGAACATAACTCAGCTTCATATGGCAGTGTTATCCGTTTTGGGGAGCTCTGATAGATAGCCTAGTATTTGATTCTCAAATAATTTTCCAGGACATTTGACTTTTGCCCCTCATACTGTACAGAGCAGAATGCAATTACTTATTTAAGCATAAACTCAAAATGACACAGATCATAGAACTTTTTTCAGCTCACATTTGTAGATATGCTTGGTACAGCTGATTTACTATACTTCATTTGGCTGGTTTCATAAATATTCATACGTCCTGCTTAACATTTTAAACAACATTTAAAACATTTAGGACATACAGCACTGTGCAAAGGTCTTAGACATCTATGTAAGTCTAAAGCCTAGCGTGTGATAATTAAGGTGTTTTTCTGCTAGCAAAGTTAACATAAGAGTAAATGCAAACAAACAAGGGAGCAGAAAAAAGTATTAAGATTTCTTTTGTTTGTAAAAAGTAGTTGAGTTTCTGACAGAGCGACTAATCACAGCTCCAGGTGAGTTACTGGGTGTTTTGATGAATCAAAATCATGTGATCCAACAAAAGGTGTTGGTGAGATGGTGCACGAATGGACAGGGCTAAACTGCAGAATAAGATTTATTAACATATGTTGGTTTTGTGACTGTTTTTTTTCTGTAGCTTATTTTTCATGGATGGACTGTGATGACGGGGAGTAAAAGTATCATTTGATCCAACATTTACAGCCTTTAAGCCTCAATTCCAGAACAGTGATGTTATGGACCCTTTACATTTACGGCATTTAGCGGACACTCTTATCCAGAGCGATGTACATCAGTGCTCAAGTAGTCCACATCTGTTCTTCATACCTGAAAAGCTATACTTAAATCAACATCAACCAAGTTACACACCTTAACAAATCCTGCCAAAGAAAAGTCAGATGTTAAACCACTCCAGGAAAACATGGAGTAAGTGCCCAAAGGTTGTTTAATATTGTGAAAGGCATCGCAATTGCAATACAGTAGACCCCCGAAATTCACAGGGGTTATGTTTCAAGAGCCCCTGTGAATTGTGAAAAAACACGAATTTGTGATGATAAATGCCTATTTTTATAGTCTTAACCCAAAATATGCCCCATATATGCTCCCAAAACACTTCACTTTAATTTGAAACTCAGCATAATACATAATACAGGTAAACTCGAGAAAGGAAGCTGTTATGATGCGGGAAAACTGGATTGCATCTGCCAGAGATGCCTCACAGGGCAGTGGCCAATCAGCAGCAAGGAGAAATGAATAACACTCTCGGACTGGCTACTTTCAAACCTCCCGTCTCTGAGTACAGTGGTATTTCACCATCCCAAGACACGTTTTCGTATAGGGTTGCTTTGTGTTCTCTCGACAGTACTAAAAATGTATAGTTATATTTTATATGGAAATTTAGCCGAATTTATGTCAATATTATGTTACATCAACCTTTGTTAAATTAATTGTATTTTTCCTAATAATTTAGCACTAAAATGCATGAAAAAGTATATACTACCACGGGAAAAAGTGCTGAGGATATCTGCGGTTTCTGTGAATTTGCAGCGGTTTCCGCGAACAATTATTAGTTCGGTTATAAGAAAAAAGCCAGGAACAACTGAGGCCGCGAACTCTGAACTGCAACTCGGCGGGGGTACACTGTAATGATATCTTGCACATATCATGCATCCCTGATATGTACAAGAGAACCACACACACACACACACCCTCACACAGCCTTCTCTCTCACAAAGTAAAGCACAGGAATCAAATGAATAAGTCTAAAGAGAAAAAAAATCAGCACTACTTAAAAGAGTAAGACATTAAACCAACCCCCCAAAAAACAATTTTCATAAAATAATTGTTAGTTACGATCCAACTGCCAGAACATCTTTCCATGTTTCAAACACTCCAAGTTAAAGTGGATCTAAAACTGTTCACAAATTGGGACAAACAGACCTCAAGACTTGTACAGTAGGTCAAAAGGTCAGATTCAAAGCACTTCAGTAATAGAAAGAAAAGGGAGGAATGTCTCTGACCTACATGAAGCAGCGCTTTTATGCAGCCCAGATAGGTGCGCTAGTGCACCCAACCTCGGAAAACAACCACCTCTCCAAGAGAAAACTGGCAGCAAATGTTCTAGAAAAGTGAAAAAGCACTTTACATGTAATGCATGCTTTATGAAAACTGCTTTATCAAACAAAAATTAAAGTATAAAAGAAAGACAATGTTAAGGCACATTATAGGCAAATGACCAAGTAATGAATCAGTTAAGCTCATCATAATGACACATTTAATCAAACAAACTAGTCTACAGAAGGAAAGTGATGTGAACAGCTGCACACATCACATTATACCAAATGGTGCAAAATCCCAAGACAGTTTAGGACTAAACAGTTCAGAGTAACAGTCAGTATAAAATTCTGCCACGAGTCAAGGTTTAAAGTCAAAGTAAACATTATCATATCAGTTATTTTCATGCATGAAGTGAAATGAAACAGCTCCAGGTTTGAAAAAGACAGATAAAATACACATGAATAAAATATAGGCATATACTCAAAACTAAAAGTACAAAGGATTTTTCACATCCAAAAATTGTGGTGATGTTGCATCAGCAGTCAAGTGGAAAGCACACAGAACATTGGAATATAGTAACAACAATAATTATTACTGTTATTTTCGGAATAATAATGAGGCTCTCAAGGACACCTTACAGACAAGTAAAACAGAAGAACACAAATAAAATAGATAAGATGAAATAAACATAATAAATAAAAGAACACAACACATAGAAAGATGTTCTAAACAACACAGTAACAACAGCTACCTACTGTTTAGTTCTCTTTACACAATAAAAAATATTAGATATTTGCATTAGTTGTTATCTGAAGTATAACGAGCCACTGTTAACCCTGGTGGGGTGAAAGATAGAACCCATAATCGTAATGTGGGCAACAAATGCTTTCATTAAAATGTCCCATTAGTGTTTGTAGTCCTGTTTACTGAGCTTTTGCAAGACATGGGCACAATTTGCAATGACCATACAAAAGGCCAAAAAACAGGTGGAGAGGAGGTCTGTATCCTGTACCCCTGGAGAGAAAAGATCTGTCCCCTCTCTTTCTCTCCTGTGCATGCTCTCTCTCTCTCTCACACACACACACACACACACACACACACACACCCCAATGCTGTTTTTGCCCTCAGCCCTGTCCCGAATCATACTTCATTGTAATAATGGTTTTTGCCAGTCTCCTTTGGTGGGCCAAATGGGAGAACAAATATGTGCATATGCACCACACACACATACATTCATACCTGCTGAGCAGACAGGTGTGATAAATATTGTGGGTTCCTCACACCTGTGAGAGCACACCTTACTGCTGCACAGCCCAAGGAAAGCAGGAGACAGTCCCTCTAAATCTTTACCTCAGGATGATAAGAGAGAACAGTTTAGAATTTCTCTGAGGAGCACTGTACACACTTACAGACTATCTTGTACGCCAAAGAACCACAGTGTGGCAACTGCAAATATTTTCATTTTTTCAAGGTCTCCAGGTGTATATCTGATCCAGCACCTTCCAGATCACTTCACATCTGACCCAGCACCTTCCAGAACACAGCACATCTGATCCAGCACCTTCCAGATCACTTCACATCTGATCCAGCACCTTCCAGATCACTTCACATCTGATCCAGCACCTTCCAGATCACTGCACATCTGATCCAACACCTTCCAGAACACTTCACATCTGATCCAGCACCTTCCAGAACACTTCACATCTGATCCAGCACCTTCCAGAACACTTCACATCCGACCCAGCACCTTCCAGCCAGCACCTTCCAGATCACTTTGCATGTGACTCAGCACCTTCTAGATTACTGCACATCCAATCCAGCACCTTCCAGATTACTGCACATCCAGACCAGCATCTTCCAGATAACTGAGAGGCATCCACCTCTCACCACTGATGGTGCTGATGTTGAGAGGGTGAAAAACACCAAGTTCCTCTCTTGGTCCCTAAACTCCACCTACATGGTCAAGAGGGCTCATCAGCATCTGCACTTTCTACGGAGACTGAAAAGAGCGAGCCTCCCCCTAACGATCCGCAAGATATTCTACACCAGCACCATCGAATGTCTTCTCTCCAGCTGCGTCACTGTCTGGTACGGGAACTGTAAAGCCACAACAGAGCCAGAAATATAGTGAAGGACCACTTTCATCCATTACATGGACTCTTTTCACTTTTACCATCTGGCAAACAATATCGTAGCTTCCGCTCTGCCTCCACGAGACTGTGTCCACAAGCCATCAGGACTCTGAATGCACATTAAAGCAAAAAGAAAAAGAAAAAACCCCTCAAAGGCACATGCTCAAACTACCTCACACCTGCATTCCACAAATTCACTTGTGTAATACAATAACTAATTCACCTTTCTTCCAACGGTGTCTTCAATTCTAACCTGTGCAATATAATAACCTGTGCAATATAATAACTTAATAACCATCTGCAATATCAGTCTTTAAGGTTAACATCCCCTTTTTCATTCTCCACCTTTAATAGTACTGGAGTGTTGTTTATTTATTGTTTTGTCTGTTTATTGTAATTGTTTGTGTATCGTAATGTTCTTGCGCTTTATGTTAATAAGCTGCTTAGATGCTGCAAATTGCCCTAGAAAACATACACAATGAGCAATATGGGGAAACGTTGTCTCATCACACTTTGTACATGTGTAAAGCTGCTGATGACAATAAAGGAACCTTGAACCTTGACATCTGACCCAGCACCTTTCAGAACACAGCACATCCGATCCAGCACCTTCCACTGCACCTTTTTCGTAATACACATTCCAGTCAGCTGCCATCTATTCAGCCTGTGGTTGGTGTGTTAAGATGCCTACAAGGATGTCTGCTGCAGAGTGCTTTGTGTTGTAGCTGTAAACGAATGACATTCAGGGAAACGTCCTGCTCAGAAATGACCTCAGCACCTAGTGCACTGCAGAAATATCCAAGCTTCAGAGTGTTCACAGAGGGGCATGAGAACACGGAGTGCTAATGGATGGTCACATAAGGGCACGCTGCCAATGCAGTCCAGGACAGAAATGGCTTTTTTACTATTACTGTTCAATATCTTTAGTTTTAAAAGCAGGTCCAAACTAGCCATGCATGACTTTTCCTACATCACCTAAAGTTTTAATCTATATTATCTATGCACTAATACCACCTATATACACTAGAAGTATACAATTAAGTAAAATAAGCTGCGAACAGCACGCAATTGTTCTCTGCATTTAACCCATTCACCAATGATGCAGTGGGCCCAGGGCACAGCGCTCAGGGAGCAGTGTGTGGGGACAGTACCTTGCTCAAGGTACTCAGTGGTGCCACTAGCAGTCCTGGGACTCGAACCCACAACCTTCTGATTGCAGGTAACCCCCAAAACACTAGGCCACCAGTTGTATGTGGACACCCTGCCAAATTATTGAGCTCAGATGGCCACACTTTTTGCTATAAAGATGAAAAAAACAAGTGCATAGACATTCAATCTCATTCAAACACTGGTGACAGAATCGTACCGAGACGTTCAGTGATTTTCCACTACCTGCGTCAACCTGGATCAATAGTGTCTTTGCTAAGCTATGATAGCTTAGTTAACAGGCCCATCGTGCCCAAACTGCACTACAGGCTCTGTTCCAGCCAAATGATGCTAACAAGCCATTTAGAGAATAAAGACTCACATGTGAGAGAGCAAAACAGTGTGATTGTGTTAGCTGTCCTAATTATTCCCCAGTTTCTATTAGCAGCACCTGTTCCCACCACCCTTCTAAAATGTAACATGTATTTGAGTGTTTACTAGATAGAGCTGGAATAGCAACTTGATGGTGCCATAATCTGTAAATACTGGTATCATTTTTAAATACCTAAATACTAGCTGTGAGTTAGTATTAAAATATTTTGGTCGGGGTTCTCTTTTTTTCGCTGGTTAGTTCTCACTCGATGAGTTTCTCTGATTCAAAAAACTTTCAATGCTCCATATACACTGCTACAGATCAAACATGTGATTGCTGAAGTAGTTCTTGATAACAGGGCATCTGTAATTCTGCTTTGCATCCAAGCTATAAACAGCCCACAAAGTGCAAGCCTTACCTTTCGCAGACTGGTGGGAAAATATGCAAATGAGCCATAATGAGAATCACTACTGCACAAAAACTGAAAAAAGTGGGTTTTTTAGTGCTGTGCCATGAAATGCTATTTTATGCACTTATCCAGTTTCCATTTCAATTATCATGCTTTGTTCAGATAAAAAGCTTAAAAATGCTCACTGCCCATTCGTGCACCATTTCAACTTTAATTCATACACTCCACATTTAAATTGCTATCCATTTGTGTATATAGCACAGTGTATAGCATAGACTTTTCTTCTACAGATTTAATTTAGATTTCTTTAGATTTTATATTGTTCTTGTCTCTGTGTCTTTGCAGTCATTACATAAGCAATTTCCTCTGGGATCAATAAAGTTTTCTGATTCTAATGTAAATGCAACTGTTTTACTGTTGAAACAAAGTAATTATTTTTGATGTCCCACTAATTACCTTTAGATAAAGCTTAGGCCTGACACTATTTCATGTCAAAGTACCCACCCTCGCAGCTTGCAGTTTCACTATAGCAAATTGGGACGTTTTTTACGACATACTCTAATCTGGAATGTAATGGTAGGCAACCTACTGCTCTAGAGCTTCTTATGGCTTAAGAATTAATTGCCCATCAAAACTTTGCAGCATTAAGGTTCAGGGTGCCCAACCTTTCTCTGGCCATTTGTAATGGAGGGGATGGTCACAAAAGACATTTTAATGCTATGATTGAAGTTTAGAAATAGGGTTGGGTAGTACACCAGTGCAATGGTCATTACAGGTGTGACTGTGCGCCACAACAAGAACTGCACTTTACTGTTAACATTGCTAGAAGTCAACGACCCAATCATACAACAGGCCATTTACAAAAATGCATTTTATTTTCTTCAAAGTTTCAGTTGCTTACAAAGTATATGTAACCGGTTGATCTACGTTGTGCAAACTTTCTATTAAACAAACTCTGATGCTGGATATAGGGTGAGTTACTCCTTTCATTAGACAGGGACAAGAAAAACAATTCTCCACATTAATTAAAATGGTGTGCTTCAACTCCTCACCACAGCTTACAATTATAAAAGGGCACTAATAATTTGAATACACATTCCTAACAAGGAGAAGCAAAAAATTATACAAATCCTTTGCATTAACTAAAACGGTGGGCTTTGACTCCTACAAAAACAGAATGAATGAATGAACAAACAGTGCCAGGACACACCATGACCATTTACATCAAAAGCTTATTGCTAAACCAGCATATGGATGTGTTGCTACCTGCGTTTAATGTATGTGGTATAAAGGCACTGTGTGGTGATGTCGTGCCAAAATTAGAACCATCAACAGGACAAGAGACTCTTGCTCCAAAACTGAGCACCTGTTATTTGGAACTGTTTCAGTTTTAAATCATCCAAGACGGAGTAAACTTCAGCATTATGCAATATTTGTTGCTGTGATGTAATAGCAAAAGATGGAAATGCAGGCAACCTGTTCCATCACTTAAAAACATGCATGTCTATGAATTTAAACAGACAACATTCCACATACACTATATGGACAAATGTATTGGGATGCCTGACCATTACACACCAACATTGACTTTAATGACACTGCATTCGAATACATAGACTTTAATATGGAGTTGATCCCCTCTTTGCAGTCATAACAGCTTCTTCTTGGAAGACTTTCCAGATTTTAGAGTTTCTGTGAGAATTTGTGTCCATTCACTCTATAGAGCATTTATGAGACCAGATACTGATGTTGGATGAGAAGGTCTGGATCACAGTCTTCGTTCCAGTTCATCCCAAAGGTGCTGGGTGGAGTTATGGTCAGGACTCTGTGGGTGTCATAGAACACAGGTGTGTCCCAATACTTTTGTCCATATAGTGTATTTAATATGGACAAAATATACAGGTCAAATTTATGAGTATGAGTATTTAGGAGTATATTATGAATATGTCTTGTGGGTCATTAACTCTTATTCTTAACCATTATTTAACCAGGATTGACTCATTAAAATCCACAGATCTCTTTTGCACCTTATGGTTTGGACCTTATGGATCAAAACTAGCAGGTTAGATGCTACATTTGTCTTTTTTAGACATCTTTTGTGAAGGACTATACACAAAACGACAAACGACTGAGTAGTATCTCTAAAACCCAGCATGGTTGGTGAAGCGTAGTGGGCATTACATACTCTATCCATTATGCAGAAGACCGAGGTTCTATTCTCTGCTCCACTGGCAAAGTCCTACATGACTTTGCTGTATAGCAACTTACAATTCCATCAGTGTTAAAATAACATGAATGTTAAATTTAACCCTGAAAAAGTGTCTGTGTCCACTCTTTTGAGTATTAACTGAAGATTTCTGAAAGTGTTCATTTTTTGACACCAACCCAGAGCAAATGTAAATCTAGGATCATTTAAAAAATGAACAACCTAAAAGACTAGCTCATAAAAAGCTATTTTTTTTGAAGACAATTTAAAGACAAAAGTAGGTTAACCCCTCATAGACAGTATATTATTTAAGAATAGGCCCTTATATAAATGATCTGTTACTGTGATTCTAGCCCTGCGTTTGCTTTTACGGTCGTACGCAGCATCTCGTAAAGATGCTAATTCCAGCAAGGTCTGCACCTTCTGTGTTTCACAGATCCCACTGGTTGACGACCTCGCATCAAATGAGTCATATTCACGTAGCTTTCCTACAGTATAACTCTCACTACTGGCCCCGTCCATGTGGGCGTGTGTGTGTGTAGCTTACTGTTGCTAGCAACACACCAGTGCTAAATGTTTATGCTGTTTGTAATACGTCCATGCCTGTAATGCAATGCAGCATTGTAGCATTTACATTTACATGTAAAAGTAACTAAATCTCGCAAAATCTATCTACATTTAACATGCATCATTACATTAAAAACTTAAAAAATGTCGTGCTGTTCTGTCATATTATCATACAGCGTAATTAGATTTTTTATATGAGAGCAGGAATGCACAACATTTGTTAAATGCTGTATGGTCAAAGCCAATTTCACAACACAGGAATGTATCAGTCACAAGAACAGCCTGTTGCAGTCGTGTTTCTGCACTGCCTACCTTTACCAAAAGGTGGCCTTTTCCAATGTATTTAGAGCACAGGAACTCCACTCCAAAGTCCTTTATTGTTTATTGTCCTCTGATAGTTGACTCGTGTTGTGAGCTTATTATCCAGGCCTTCTTGAAAGGAACCGGGTCTGCTAGAGCAGGAAAACACTAAACTAGATTTGATGGTAATGTTACCACAATTAGTTTTACGTGCCAACTACATGTTTAATTGAAAAGAGCTTTGTTGAGTTGTGTAGCTGTCTAAGAGTTTTGCCTTATTGTTAAATTCCTAATTGCTTTTTTTGGCAGCCCTTTGCATAGTCTTATAATGTTCCACTGCTGTTTTTGTTACAGTTACAAAGACCAGACAGATAAAATATTATGACCAATGAAAAATATGCCTTCAGGTAAATCATATTATGCTATAACGTCAATCACTACCACCAGAATTGTAATTCGGCAGACTTTTTAAACCGTCACGATCAGGAGACTCAACTGCAGTGCTGAAAACCCGAACAGCGGACAGTTCCAGAAGTTCCTCCGACCTGAAGGTTACTATCTCTTTTGTGCTAACCTTTGGTGATCTCCTAATAAACAAGTGGCTATTAAGTGCAGTCAGTCTTCACATCCAATATTAAAGCACTTTGGCTAACATACATAATTTGGCACGAACAGATATGTGACCTTGAAATGCTCAAAAGCATACTGCAGGTCAGGAGAGATAACAATCCTATTACTTATTAATATATTAGTGGATATGTCATACATATAATAAGCAATCTTGGAGGTATGGAGGTGGAGGTATCTGCTGGAAAGACATCTTATAAGTCAGCCCTTAATTCATTTTGAAAACATTTTTTTCCACGTAAAGATAAACTGATTACATCCACTACAGTGTTTTGAGTGTTAGGCCATTGCACGTAATTCATTTAGAATATTCCAGAAAAAAAAAACACACTAAAAGAACTGGTGCAGCATGACAAATGCGGTGAACCTAATTCGAAGGAAAAAAAGCCGAGCCAGATAAACCACTTGTAAAAGGAAATGCTAAAAATGATTCAAAATCCATATTGTGCAGCTCCACAACCTTATACAAATCATTTTTGCACAACAGCTCACTATCTGCAAAGCTAAAGAGAAAGCTTGCTCAAGGCAATGCAGGCACCTGATTTCTCTGGCGGTGCAGCTCCCCTCAACAACTTACTGCACCAAAACCCTATAACCTGCGCCTACCTTCCCTTCCCTAGACTTGGCCCAGTGCCCAGAGCCTGAGCAAAATCCATCCACACATCCCAGCGTGAGCAGCAACTTCCCTTTCAGCACACAACAGTGAGAATGTCACTGAACCTCTCTGCGTTCTGCTTAAATAACACAAGACAAAGAATTCAGTCTTCACATCATGATGTTACAGGAGGAACAGAATGGAGTTGGGAGCATCAAAGCTGGATTGTACTGCATAAAAGCAGCATTTGTAGGTAACAGATGGGCACTGCAGCAGGTAGGAGTGAAGGAGGCTCAGCTTTAGATAACAAATGCTAATCGAAGAGTAGATTTTCATGCGAGTGTGGGGTTGTCTTTGCATCCTGTCCGCTCAGATGTATGTTTGAGGGGCATTAAATATGAAACACACGGGGGGCACAGCTGGGCAAAAATAACTGCCAGTGCAATACGGTATGCAGATCTGCCTCTCAATGCAGCATCAGGACCAAACGGAGATCAGAGAAGGTGAACGATAGAGAGAGAGGGAGAGAGCATCTGTTCTTTACGGAAATATGCACAGATACATGCATACAAAAGCCCAGTCCTCCAGTCTCACGCTCCAGCAGACGGGGAGGAGGAGGACGAGGAAGGAGAGGAGGAGGAGGAGGAGAAGGAGGGAGGGAAGAAAAGCGAGGGAAAAGGGATGACAGACCTAGTCATGGTGCTCCACTACCCACCTCTGTCCTCTGCCGATGCCTGACACAGCGTTCCCCGCTCAGCTGGGATGGAGGAGAGCGGGGCGGGTGCAGCCAGATTTCCGCTGTCGAGTGACGGGGAGAGGAATGGAAGGGGGGTGAGAGAGAAGCGGCGAGCGGGTTTTAGTCTCTCCGCGCCGTGCGCCACTGTCAGTGTGTGTGCCTGTATGCCTGAGTGGACAAGCGTGTGTCTGTGCATGGGAGGGAGGAGGGATAGACAGAGAGAGAGAGAGAGAGAGAGAGAGAGAGAGAGAGAGAGAGAAAGATAAGAATGCAACAGAGGTAAAGAGAGGGAGGGTGGAGAGAGAGAGAGAAAGTGGGAGACCCAGATAGAGAGAGAAACAGAAAGAGAAAAAGAGAGATGGAAGACAAGACAAGAACGATATAGGGAGAAATAGAGCAGGAGGGGGAGAGAGAGAGAAAGAAACAAAGAGAGAAAGAGAGAGAGAGATGGAAGGCAAGACAAGAACCATATAGAGAGAAATAGAGCGGGGGGGAGAGAGAGAGAAAGAGAGAGAGAGAGAGAGAGAAAACGGTGAGTGAGCAAGTCGCAAGAGTATGTGTCACTGAATAGAGCATGGAGCAGATGCATTAAAGGTCTCCCTCCCCTTCAGATCACACACACGCGCACACACACACCTCTCTGCACAGTCAGCGTGAGAGAGCAAGCATATGGAGAAGCAGGGGTGCAAGACACAGAGAGGGAGGAGACATAAGCTACTGAAAACCCACTGCACAGAGTCGCCGTACTGAAAATATTCCGCATTTGTTTAGATGCTAATTTAAATGGCCGGTCTGTCGCAATAAAGCAGAAAAAACAACGTTGTCTAGTCTGCACTATCCGTAAAGGTTGAGACACTGCAATGTCAAGGCCTTGCCCCTGCACCTGAGAGAACCTGCACCTGGGCTTTTCTGAATCGTTTTATTTTCATAAAAGCTGACCTATAGATTCTATCAGGTTCAGTGAAGCTGTTAAGAAGACCTTGAAAAAGGTTCGGGGGGAAACAAATGTTTTTCAGACTTTTATTAGAATTTCTGTGTCTCATTAGTAATGACTTGGTTCACATAGGAACAGACATTTTAATTGGACTGGAAAAAATGGCCTGAACAGCAGCCAGCTCCCAGAAAGGTCAAACATATTTCTGAAATGATCTGGACGAAGGAACACATACTGCAAAGTCAAGGCCTTGCCAATGCACCTGGGAGAACCTCTGGGCTTTTTTTATTTGCTTTGTTTTTATTGAGCTGACATAATTTCAAACAAATTGTTTAAAGCAAGAAAACATTTGTACCACATTATTATTATTACATGAATCCAGTGTTAGTTACTGTACATGTGTATTGTAAATCATATCTAAATGATCAAATTAATTACAAGCACATTTCAAATGATTGATTTTTCCCAGACATGGAACCAGCGTGACTAGTTAAGTTGGCACGACCCTCGGCCAATCCTGCTGTACGCACAAGCAGAGTGACTTGATTCAAAATTCATGAAGGCAACACTGCACAACTCAGAGTGCTGCTAAAAGGGTAAGTCGCAACGTACGTGCAAAACAAATCCTGTCAAGGCAGTTTGGTATTTTCCTCACTGCATCCTTCTCTCTATTGTAATCCTGACGCTATAATGCCCGTCTCACTTTCCACGCAGATTGTATTAGCGCATGCCTCAATGTGAATTCCTAGCCCAGAGCCTTGGGGACTGCAGCAGCTCCAATGTTGCGCACCACTGTGTCTCTGGTCCCTGGCTCGCTTCCAGACCAGTCACGGCATCCCAGGCTTCAGTTCAGCTCTGCTCCTTCCACTGCGTCTTCAGTTTAAGCCTGTCCTTGCAGCAGTGCATCCGTATGAACTTTATCATTACCAGACTGCCTCCAACCCTTCGTCTATACGCTGCAGCAATGCAGTCACCCTTAATATGCAATTATAACAAGCATGGCCTTTTCATTATGCCGCGACGTAATTGGGCTGATATAATGTTTTATGGACATTTAAAGCCTTTTGAACCGCTTCTTTTGATCTTTTTTCCAGATACGTACACACATAATAATTAGTCCATAAACAGTTGTACACTAATATTTTTTTATAGTTTCATTCGAAATTCTGATTGGAAAATAAAAGGTTTGTGAAAGTCAAACTGTTCCTCATTAGTGATGATTTGGCTCACATAGGATCAGACATTTTTATAGGACTGGAAAAAAAGCAAGCTTGAACAGAGGCTGTTTCCAGCTACCTCCAGGAAAGGTCAAATATATTTCTCAAATGATTCGGGGCTAATTGAACATCTACGGAACAAGTCAGCTGTCTTCGTTTTCCTGCAAGCTGTTCTGATGCTCTAAAGTGTGACTCAGTGCTGAAAGTCAATATTACGATGTCTACGTCTGATATTTAAATATGATTTTAAACATTTTTTAACATCTAACTAGGCCTGTGCCAGTAACAGCATCCTAACGTAGATACGATTTTGCAAAAAAAGTGACAATTGACCTGCATTGCTTGAACACGCTCGTCCCCCAACATCTAAAATACGGGACTATCAGCAATAACAAATCATATTAAATACAAAAAAAATGTAAATAAAACATTGTCAATGTTTATCACAAGATTTGTTTTAGTCTCACTTTCAGTTCATGCCCAAGAAATCACAGCCTTTATATTATTTTCCATAACAGACTCCCTCTTGTGTTTTATTGCTTATTTGATATAGTTTTCAAAACAAATTTCATCTGTATTGTAAAAGTATAGTTAGACGCATCATATCATTTGAATTTGCAGTCCCAGTTCAGGGGGTGAGGGGCAAATGCATTAAACCAAAACAGCTTAACAACGGTTAAGGTTACTGTCCTCAAAAAAGTTTGCCATCCCAAACTAATTTTTACAATCACTATTAATAGAAAACAAAATGTATTATTAGCACTATTATTTTATTATCATCATCATCATGCATATTTGTTCTTTGATGCAAACCACTCATAAATCAGAAGTTTGTGAGCATTACATTAACAAAGAACACTTCTGTAGTAATTTTCGAGAGAGAGAGACAATATGTGAGCGCATTATTAATTAAATCTACCACAAACACATGTCCAGTGCTCCTGACTAGCACTCCTTCTCTATAAACAGCAGTGCTCTGGTTGTGTCTGCCTTGTTAGACCTACAAACATCTACAGAACGTCTCCAGTATGGATGGTCCAAATCGACCTAAGGAAACTCAGTTCACTCAGTTGGGTGCACACAAACTCTCACATTGCACAAACAACACAAATGACTATTTTTCCATAGCAAATACAGTATATATACACAGTAACCCCCCACATATCACGGGTGTTACGTTCCAAGAGCACCTGCGCATACTGAAAAAAATGGTGTTGTGATGTGGTAAAAAATGCCTAAAATGCCTATTTTTAAGTGTTAACCCTAAATATGCCACCAAGTAGACTCCCAAAACACTTTAATTTCATTTTAAACTCAGTTTAATACCCTTAACAAAAATGTATTTGTACTGTACAGTTTACACTGAACTCCTGCAGCGCTAGAATGTAAATACTGATGCTACCATTGTATAGACTCTACTGTAATTCATGCACGAGTGTTTTCTTTGGTATAAGCAGGTAAATACAGTAATAAATTAATTTAATTTACAGTAATAAAAATACAGGGATTGAAGAAGAATAAAATGAAAAACACAAGGAAACTCGAGACGCTCCATGGGGAAATTCTAGACTGCAGCTGCTTCAAGAAGCAGCAGCCAATCAGCAGTAAGAAGAAATAAAGAACGCTTTCGGACTGGCTACTTTCAAACCTCCTGCCTCCGAGTACAGCGGTACTTCACCATCCCAAGACACACCTGTATACACACACACACACAAATTACTGGAACTGTTCTCGAGTCTGTTGGATGATTGATCACACAAGACCCTGGGTCTTAAAGCAATGTTGTGAAGAGGGGCATACATTCATGATTAGCCTATCTAAAGCATATCCCTAAACTACAGTCAGTTGTTGTTACTATTATGATTTCAGTGCTGAACTCATAGACAGTTGAACAAATTATGCCCTTAGTCCTTGACCTCCCTGTTACCTGCCAAGACTGAGCTAAACAGGTAGATGGGAAAACTGCTTAAAAACTCAAATATTTTAATTGGTGAATTTATATTAGATATAGATATACAAGCACGCAGGTTATTCTGTATTCCATTAATCCATCATGGTTCAGAGAGTGGCAGTGTTCTTCAGTAGCTAGAGCTGTTTTGTTACTGTTAAACTATTATCACAATAGCCTGACTGAACACCCTATGGAAAGCCAAACCTCTGATGGCTGGCCGATCTGTAAAGTACAGTGCTAGTAATCACTACTGTTTATGCCTGTTTAGGACACACAGCTGAGATTTTACAACCTGGAACTGCGTCAACATGGTTTCCAATATTAGAAGAGCAAGGTGTATTTAGGCCATACTACGGCATAGTGATAATACCTAAAGTGGGTGGTTGGAAGACAGCAGCACCGCGCGTTCCACCAGAACTAAGCAATGCACAGCCGTGCTGTGCTGCTAAAGCACTGAGGAACATGAACTAATCATCAGTCTGACCTAACAATAACACTGGGGTCCTTTAGGGACTGTTTCTGAATGTGTGACCAAAACCCATTAAAGCACTGCATCCCAGTCTGAAATTACTACATGCGACAAGTATTTGGCTTACAAAAGACAAGGCTGCGAGGCATGTGGTCTATAAATTTCTTATGAAATAGCACATGCTCTCGATTGCACTTTCAGACCATGGAGCCCAGCCTTTGGTGGGGTGGGGGTGGTTTCTATGTCATTCCCTCTAACCACAGAGAAGGTATATTTAAATCTGGGCCCGCAGCACTGAGAGTATGTCATTCTTGCTTTTGTAAAACAAAGTGGACATGATGGCTCAAGAATGACAGGGTCAAAAGTACTCTTCTGCCTTCACCAAAAGCCTGGAATTAACAGGAACTCTAACTGAGGATAGGTGTTTGCCCTTGTTGTGTGGGATGGTGTGGGATGGAAACGGAAACAAATCACTAAAGCATTAAATCATTAAATGCAAATGACTAAGTCAGTATAATATTTAAGCTGGTCACAATTACTACATAAACACCTGAACACAATGATTGGAGCTGCAGTTATTGAAGCTGACTACAGTTCTTTTGCATAGTTGTATTATTTTCTTACTCTCCAATGGGATGAGGAACAGGTAAATAAAATGTATTGATAAACATAATCTGCCCTAGAAAACAACAAGCAAGAATCTAAACAGGGCTGTTTATTACTAATAGTCACATACAACGGACAAAACAGACAAAATAATTTAATAAAAGTTCATTATTAAATTATTTTACTCATATACTTAAAATCACATAATAGATCTTTTGATGAATACTGCACAAACTCAAGTTCAGGTTTTCCACTTTAACTAGTCACAAGACCAAATGTAATAACCCAGTGATTTATCCAAATGTGTAAATGTCTTTTAAGTGATGGGTAATTCTATACATCTCAAGACCACAAAAGAGCTTTAAGGAGGTATCAGATTCCTTTAACTGTTGAACCAGAACTGGCTTTTCTCTACTGCCATTACCATTGGCTTTGAAAGCAATTTTAATTGCTTTTAAAGAAAGTCACTCTCCTGTAGACTAAATAGAAATTCATTTTGTTTAGGCAAGATTTTCTTTCTTAGGAACACAGAACTGATGATCATCTCTAGCCTACTTACTGTAAACAAGACCATGGAAACTTAAACACTGGCTCACAAAATGTCCAGCTTGTTTCAGCAGTGCTACTGTTGTGATGAATAAGGCTTCTTTTACTCTGAGACTGTGGCACACTGTACAGACACTTATTTATCTTACAGTCTGGAACCACCTATGCTGTGTTATAATGAAGATGGATCTCTAGACCAATCAAAAAGATTAAACTTCAGAAGTTCCAGATTGTGATCTCACTGACATGGTCTACACTCTGAGGACATGGAAAATGTACATACTTTGTAAACACGATTTCAGGAGCAGATATAAATGTGATTTATTCGTCTCTCATATTTCATGTTCCCTCGTTAAAGAGAGATTTTAAGAATTTACAAACATTCAAATGCAATTTTAAGTGGACTATTAGGCCAAAAGAACTACAAGAAGTATCTCTATCTGATTCCCAACAGCTGCATATTTTTTGCTTTTCCTTTTCTGTTAAGTATTATTGCAAATATTAACACAATCTCAGTGCTACTGAAGATACAGTATGATAATTAACCAAAGTCTACAACCTGACACTTAACCAAAGCCCAAAAATCCAAAACCACAATTTCAAATGAGGGCAAAATCTACAATCTCAACTTCTCTGCCTGATCAGAACTGTGTGGGAAAACCAGATCTTTGAATCTATCTTTAAATACAGAGCTAAAGTTACACTTAATGTTTGAGGAGTGATGACCATAATCATGCTGCTGAAAGTGGCTAACAGAAGTAAGATCTCACCATGAAAACATTATTAGTGTTTGCACCAATTAGGGTGTTGTGACTATAAGATCAAAAATGATGCCAAATGATTCAAGCAGCATTTGCATTTGTTGGCCAGTTTAGATCAGCCCACAAATGAGACAGAAAGAACTTACTTACACATACTGTCCAGCTGGAAGGATCTCAGACATCCAGGAAAAGCAGAGGGTGAGAAGAAACGACTCTATTAATAAGCTGCTTTCCAACATCCTGTTTCACTTGTGAGAGACTATGCAGCTGATATTTGCTCCCTGTTCATTTACTTCTGAGTTACAGTGTATTCTCACTATGATTAAGGGGAGTTTCTAGGCATGATGCTCAAAATGCTACACTATATGGACAAAAGTATTGGAACACCTGACCACTACACCAACAGGGACTTTAATGACACTGCATTAAAACACGTAAGCTGTGTCCGAAAAGTGCACTTGTTCACTCATTCACTGAATAGTGTTTGCTATATAGCGGGCTACCTAGTGAACAGGGGAGAGGCAACGTTTAGTTAATTTTCGAACCTCAGGATATTACATGTTTGGGGAGTTTTTCCTTGCCACTGTCGCAGTCACCCTTGGCTTGCTCATCAGAGACTTTTCACACACACTCAATTTTCTCTCATTTGTGAAGCAGCTTTGTGACAATGACCATTGTTAAAAGCGCTATATAAATAAAATTGAATTGAATTGAACTATGACCACTATAAAATACCTGTCTGAATGTGTTCACATGGACCAGTAAGTGCACGCACACACAATTATAATCTATACTGTTTTTTAAATACCTGCTGGATGACCCCTAAGCTACAGTAAACTGCACTGCAATCATTTATATTCCTACACGCAAAGCATAACTCTGCTAAGCATAAAGAACTGCATCTAAAATTGACACAAGCATTTACGCAACTGGAGCAAATACTAAGGTCATAAGAGACATAAACAAAACTCTTCTACTGTAATTCATCTTGACATCTTTTGAGAAAGATTCCAACAATTACCTATGTATGGTTGTGCAAGTGGTTGCCCGAGGGGTCTTGCTGGGCTGAACATCCCTGTGCTGGAACCATCAGGTTTCGATTCTCCCGCTGTTCCCTGCTGTGCTTCCGAAGGAGGACATTCCTCCTCTGTCCGGTTTGGTCCAGGGGAGCCACACAGGGGATCCTGGCTGAATTCTTCAAAGCTTTGCGTGTGAACAATCCGCGCTTTCACTCGCTCCTCTAGCTCCCTCAGCTCCTGATGGAAAGCTTCGATGCTGATGCCCTGGCCATTCGAGTCTCCGGCCAGCGGCTCAGACGGTGCCTGTTCCAGTAGCTCTTCGATGAGGCTCTCAACGGACTCCAAGCTGTGGGTGGTGCATGTTGTGAGAGAAGTTTCGGCCGAGCTTGGTACTGAAGCAGATCTTTGGCCTTCGCTGGAATTACATTCCTGGGATGATGGCTGTAGGATAGGTGGGCTTTGTTGTGGAAGCGCGCTGGATTGAACCTGAGATGGAGCTGGTTTCTTCTTTGTGGTACTTGTGTGGAAATCACTGTAGCCTCCCTGTAAGGCAACACTGGATTCAATAGAGTCCATACCTCTTCCATTCAAGTCTGATTCTCTGTCAGTGGTGTCTGCATCTCTCTTTACCTTCTTCACCTCCATGCCACCATCTGGACTGTCTACACATTCATCTGCCTGCCCTGTGCCATTATAAAACGCTCGATGATGGACTGTGTGTGAGTGGGGACCTGTGGGTTCTGCTGGTCCAGACAGAGGCACTGTAGCTGATGAGCCTGACACTGATGGCTGCAGAGGGACGGAGTTGGGCATTAGGCTGCGTTTCTTGCTGCGAGGGGTGAGGCTGATGCAGTTTTTTGTGATGGTGACGTCCCATTCGCCACTGTTTCGCTCCAAGCTGCTCCATTCCGCTCGCGCTGCTGCTACCACCGCTGCCCTGTGCTGGGTGGCGTCTGCAAGTCCACCACGCTGCATGGAAAAGTGCTCCGGCACCATACTGAGAGACGGATTGGATGTGGGAGGGGGCGGTGGAGGCGGTGCAGAGTTTGGGGACGGATTCTCTCCATCGTAAGGAGCCGACCAGTCCCGACAGGCCCAGGAGCACAGCTCAATGCCACGGCGAGCGTCTCGCAAGTACTCCAGGTAGCCAGATTCAGTCTCTGAAGTGTCCGGCAGCTGGTGCATGGGACTGTTGGAAGAGGGAACATTGCCACGGGGAGAGGCAGGTGTGTTGTCAGGACCAGAGGTGGAGGACAGACTGCCAGCACCTCCAGAGCTTTGCTGGCGGATGAAAAGAGCCAAGCGGGACGGAGTGCTGGGCTTGGGGTGGACAGGAGACTCCGAAGTGGGGCTGCCCAATACTAAAGAGAAAAAAAAAAAAGCTAAGACGAAATATAACGGTTCCAGTCAGAAGTTTGGAATTATTGGTTTTACTAAAACCAAATTTGCTTGCGTTTAAAATTATTTCAATATTATGCTGGTGCCATGCAACTTCATAGGTATTAAACAGAGCAGTAACAATTATTCACCAAAATAAGAACTCTATATTGTCCATTTGATATACTCTGTTGGAAGTTAAAATACTCTTTGGAAGAGTGTATTACTGAGGGAAAATGTAGAGGATGACATGGGCTGTTTCGCTGCAACATAGAAGAAACTGATGTCATACATAGAGAATGCATGACGTGACATCAAAGTGAGAGGACAGCGAAAATGAGAATATTTCTTTCCAAACAGTAGCAAGCAAATCTCAAGGCAGGTTTGTTTGACAAGAAATGTCTTTAAAAATGTATGAAATTACAGTATAATACTAATCATTCAATAATGTCCAATTCAGTTCTTTCTAGTTTATTTTATACTACCTTACTTTTATTGAACAAACCTGTATAAAAATTTTGTAATAATACTTTTTTATTAAGTAATGTAATGGCATTTTACATGACACCTCCATACCGAGACCTCTAATATTCCAGAGTAGGCCTTGTAGGAGCTTACGTACTCACCCTTACCCCAGAAGGCAGGCTCCTCTTCTCTCTCGCTAGAGCTTGCCGTGGTGATTCGGCAGCACTCTGGGATGAGGGACAGAAACTTATCGGCTGATTTACCATAGAGGTCAGTCTCTCTGACTGCACGCCGCTGACTCAGCATCACGTGTGTACAAGGCAGCAGATACCTGCACATGAAGCAGCAGCTAAAAGCATTGCTTGCATCACAAAGCGTCATTCAGAGCACAGGAGAAATTGATATTTTCTGACGGTCTTCCACAAACACACACCTGAGAACGAGCTGGAGCATGAGGTCTTCACAGTTGAGGGAGAGCAAAGTCTTGAAGAGACTGAGAGAGACCATGCACAGCTACAGCGATATAAGCGAAGAAAGTTACTACACACACTCACCATGGATTAAAACTACATAGCAGCAGAGCTGTCATTATTCTATTAGTAACTGAGAAAGCAAGAGTTCACTTTACTCTCTCTCTCACACTCACACACACACTCTACATGGATTATAAGAATATGAATATATATTCATATCCAAATAAACAGGTAGACCAAGAATTTACGGTTGACTCATCAAGAATAGATGTTTAAATCAAGTAATTATGACATCTTTACATGAAAGCAATGTAGTTTTCTAACTAAATAAAGCAAAAGATATGAAGGCATTGAATCACTGTAGAATTCCTTTCCAAATAGAAAAGTAAATTGAACAGTGCTGTTATCTGGACTGACCCGTGAGTTACTGCTGATGCGTGTGAGCAGCGTGTCGAGGATCGTGTCATTGTCGTGCCGATGTAGCAGGATAAAATGGAGGAAGGTCTTGAGGAGGGACATCTCTGTGATACTGCGCAGAAACAAGTCCAGATAGGCTGTGCTCGCGATCATCTCATCCACAGAAGACTGTAAAGAGCAAGGAAATGGCAGATGAAGCAAGAGAAAAGGCAAACACACAGTGGTGGAGTGGAGCACAGGAGGCATACAGAATCATAGATTCTCACAACTCCCACATCTTTAAATATTTTCAGAATTAAAATCCAAATTCAATGAAATGGCCTTTAAAGCAAGACCTGCTGGACAGTGCTCGGGGGAAACCTGCAGACAAAGCACTGCGCACCAAAGTAACTTCTGCACCACAGAAGCAACTCCAGATCTTTCAACAGAAGAAAAATCCATGAGCGGCAGAAAAGAGAGGAAGAAACTAGCCATTTTTAATGGATGGCAATATTTGGGCATGAGCAGCGTTCACATGATGTACATTAACCAGCAATCTGAATCCTGAAGCTTAAGTATATCGGAATCAAAAAGCTGAAACGGGTGCATAGTTGTACTCTTATATAGCCCAAGCACTGTCACAGAACATGGAGCAGAAACACCACAATCAGTTAATCAATTAATAAATAATTTATAGTTCACACTGGTTACACACAGATTCTGGTTGTAATTCAGAACTTTTAAATAGAGATATTCTGTATCGGTATCGGTCCTAAATTACTGGATTGGAAATCGGGAAGGAATAAAAAATGTTATCCGATCCGTTAATATACGGAATAAATACGGAAAATAATTGCAGCACGCATAAGGTGATTTGCGACGTGCTTAACGCGAGAAGATGCATTACATGATCAGAGTTTCTGTTGTGTGTGAGACTTGCCAACATGTCAGCAGTTTGGAGTTACTTCAGACCCAAAGAAGAAAAAGCCAAGACTGCCGAATGTATTGGGACACCTCGTCCGGGTGAACGGTATAACTCCGGCTCATTTTAGACTTCAAAAGTTAGCCACCTCACCCCCAGGCTAACATAGGTCTAAAGTACTATGCCACCATGGTAAGAAAAAGAGCAAAAAAACAGAGGAAGAGATGGCTCATAATTTGTGGTTTGCTGATGAATTTAAGGAGAGAGCTGTAAGCAGGGGAGTTTTTAGGGATCGTATTAATCCGCAAGAAATGAAATACTTTGCACTGTAGGCACCTGCCAGTTAAACAGACACTGGACTGACTGAGTTCAAAAATTTTCTTTAATTAATGTTCTCTGTACAACTCGTGCTGCTAAAAACCTGAATCAGTAACTTCTCTGTCTTCTGCTCTCTCACTCACTCTCCAACCGCACGCATGCACACACGCACACACCCACACACACATCAACATTCTCTCTCTCTCTCACACACACACACACACCCTCACACATGCCCCTCACGTACTCCATCTAACTCCAATCTCAACACAAATAATAAAAGTGCAAAAGAACAGAACAACAAACAATTCACATTTTTAATAAATAACTTAAATAAAACCCAATAACTAAGGTCATCACAATACTTTTAATCTTTTTTGAAGCGCGACAACATCCCTGATGACAGCAAGATTTACACTGTTAACAGATGTGGTAATCTTTTTCCAGACGGCGTTCTTCTTTTTGTTGCTGCATTCTTCACTAAATTTCCCTAATAAAATGTCTTTATAGGAGTTGAATTCCTCCAAAATACATAGATTTTACATAGTCTCACCGAGCCCTATCTAAATGTGAAGTTTCACATTTAGAGTGCGAGATATATTTTTCATATTTAACATTTAGATTTAAGTTCATTTAAGGCAAATCCTCCATGTTGGTGAGGGCATATCACAGCAGGCAGTCCAGCCACCTGCTAAGTAACAGCCAATTGTAAACACGAGGCGTGGCCAATAAGCCTATCTCGCCATTTGTAAAAGTGGTACATTAAAATCCCACATTTAGAGTCGCCATTTGAAAAAGTGCAACAATTTGTTTTTTTTCCTTTTAGCTCTAAATGTATGAAAATTGCACTAAGCTGTTTTTACAAATGGCACCCCATAGGGGACATCTTACTATACCATGTTCTCTGTGCAATGTTTCTGCCTTATTATATCACAGTTATGACTTTTGTATTTGTGTGAAGGTATACAAAATGCAGACATTTTTTGAAAGCATTATTTTTTGTTTACTGTTTAAAAAAAGACCCAGCGAGTATCGGATTTGTATCGGATCGGCAGATCCAAGGTTCTTAATCCTCAGTTCCTGATTGTTTCATCTGAAGAGGATGAAATTAGAAGATGGTGGATAGGAAGCCTATTAAAGCTGCTCCTTGTTTAAGTTATTTACTTTTTTAGATTTGTGTTTTTAAATTTTAAAATTGTATCTACAATAATACTTTTTTATTTTTATTTATGTTTTAGAAAATTCCAGAATTTTAATTTTAAATTCACTTATTGGTTATAATGTTTGCACAGTAAAAGGGAGCGGATCAGGATACATTTCAATGTGTGTTGTACCTGTGACAAATAAAGAATCTAGAATCTTGAAAGCTACTTCTAACGCTGCTGTTGCCGCCGAGATACGGCGGCTCTTCAAAGCTGGACAGGGCGGCTCTGTGAGTGGTAGCAGCTCTTCAGCCTTAATGTTAGCCAGGTAGTGGAACCTCACTATCAAACTCAATGCTATTTCTGTGGATGGGCTTTAAAGTCACGGAAGAGGTGAGTCGAATTTAAAGAGCTGAGTGAAATTTAAAGTTAAATTTCATTTAATTTAAACTATATTTAATATCAGATGTAATGGTCCGGCTTTAAAGAGCCGCCGCATCTCCGCGTCTACAGCAGCGTTAGAAGTAGCACCTGTGGATGATTGTCGTCTTTGTTCTAACATTTCTGCTGTCACAACAGTTGAAGAGTTTAAAACGTTATTTAAGAGGCCAATGGCTTCATTAATACGCTCCCTATCCACCATCTTCTAATTTCATCATCTTCAGATAAACCAATCAGGAACTGAGAATTAAGAATCAATTCCTTTTCAATCAAACTCTCTCATACAGACAACTATTCTCAGTCACACATCATATCATTCTGTCTTACATTCACTATCATTGTAGTATGTACATGATGATACATATAAGAGGGTTTTGTTGTATGTGTAAGAGAGAATAGTGATGTGTGTAGGAGAGTATAATAGTAAATAAAGGACAATATGACTGCACATGAAAGAGGGTATGGTAGTGTTTATTAAAGAGTATAATACTGTATGAAAGAGGGTATGGTAGTGTTTGCGAAAGAGTACAGTACAGTATGTAAGAGGGTATGGTAGTGTTTGTGAAAGAGTATAGTATGTGTGAGACCAAGTATGGATAATGTCCTGTAGGGCCTTTTATAGTATCGCTCTCTCTCACACTTTATCTCACACACACTGACTGACCTGCCAGAGTGGGTTCCTCTGCTCGGGGAAGAGTGTGAAGTAGTTGTGTGCGAGCTGTAGAGGGGGGAGTGTGTGTAGTCTCAGGTTGGTCCAGCACTTCAGGAAGTTAGCCAAGTTGACGAATGTGTACAGACCCAAACGATCATTTCCATAGTTAGACAGATGTGTCATAAAGATACTGATCTGCAGGATGGAACAGAATTTAGACAATGAAACAGAAACTGAACATATTATGGTCATACCACTCATTAAACTCAAACTGCAAGGATATGATGCATTTACTTATCTCAAAAGCAACCTGAAATCAAGTTAGATCTTTCTAGATAGATCTTTCAAAATTATTGATTCTTTCTTCTGTTGAACTGTAGCGACTTTTGACTACCTCACATCATTGTGAAATGGAAGGCAGGGAAAATAATGTTAATATATGATAGCAGGTTTCATCTCCACCTCCAACCATGCCCACAAGTAAAATGCACAGATGGCTGACAAACCTGATACAATGTTTCACTCAGAAACACATGTAACAGACAGAAAATGTGTTATGAAATCAGATTCACTGCTGTAGATTGGATAACTAATGTAAATTATCATTGTAACAAGAATGTTATTTTTTATTTAGCCTGCATTTTAAAGTCCTAGATGAGAAATCTGGTTGCCTGTAGTTAACATGGATATAATAAAGCAACTGGCTATTCATTATACTGGCTTAACATTATTACATGCAGCATTAAATTAATGCATGAGTACACTTATATCCCTTGTGTTATTTTAATCATAACACTGCAATGCCTATTGGCCAAAATCAAGTTAACATTTTGTGGGATTGCTAATTGATTAATATTCACACATTGGGGCCCTTTGGAGTTGGGTTAAGTTTATGTTAAGTTTAGAATGACAGTGAGTGAGTGTGTGTGTGTGTGTGTGTGTGTGTGTGTGTGTGTGTGTGTGTGTGTGCATGTGTTAGAAAGAGGAAAAAAGAAAAAAGTAACAAGAAAAATCAAACATCTGTCTAAAACTACAATATCCTTGCCTGGTCTGTAGGTGGCAGTACTACAATGACTGAACTATGGGAGTATGGGAGTCTACTAGTGCTTAGGATTTAAGGTTTTAGGATATAAATGAGCCTAAGTAGGTGTGAGTTGTTTGAGATGTGATTTGTAGTTGTATGAACCAGAACCAGTGGTTACCAATCCCTTTTTGGACTTTTGAAGTGCCTAAATTAAGTATAGGGTGACACTATACTCCTAAAGAAGGTAGGAAGAGGGATAGTGACCACTGAAATAGAATTCATTCCTCCCTGATTACCTGAAGTGTTAATGATGATCATGATTGTTCTGTATGATATCCTGTGCCACAGAAGATGAGTAAAAAGCAACAGAATGCAGCCTTTGCTATCTGAAAAAAGCAATTATCTAGCAGCAGTAGTCTGACTTTTTTTTAAAACACTGACTTTAACACTCTGGCTTTTGTGGTTTTACATGGTCATTTCTCAAAAGAAAAACACAAACATCACTGCCCAGTGAGATTTGAGCCACTGTTGTTGGTTTATTTCAGAATGCCATGCTTAAGTTTGGGGGAAAAAACTGTCTCCTAGCAACCCGCATATGTTCCATAGGTGTGTTTTTATGCAATCAGTCCATATATGCCCATTAAGGGTTTGTTAATTTACTTGGGCTATCTTATTGCCAGCTTCTGGGCAGCGCTCTCCCCCACAAGGGAACGTTCAATCACCACCCTATTCTTGGCACAGAATGAGATGACGGAAAACCGAAAGAATGTGTTCACTTGGTGCCCGACTGCACTATAATTTCGACGAGGCCCACAGGGAGCCATTCACTTGTTCACAGGGCTTTTATGATCACAATCAATACAATTAGCAAGGGCCTACTATCCTAGCACCCTTGCTGACATTAACAGAGTTAGGTCAATAATGGTAGAGAAGGTTACATTTTGCTCTCGAGAGAAGAAAAGCTTTCCGCCTAAGGATCTTCAAACATGTGAAGAATGGATTTGTGCTCCTTGCGAGTTACCTCGTAAGAGTGAACACAAACACAGATATCAGTACTGGGCTGATATCAGCAGATCGGACATTGAAGAGAAAAAAAAGAATGAATGATGTGATTGTGTAAGAAATCTACTCTGAAATATCACATATACACGCTGTGATGTGATGTTGTTAGCTGGGCATTTCTTCCTGGGGGGTAGTAGAGGGCTGATCTGTGTGTAATAGCCTGCTTTGATTGGTATTGGCCTAGAACTGGAAAAGAGAAAGCAGCAGCTAAGGGAAGGAGCTCAAAACTACCATTACAGTTCTGACGTGCTTCAAATTCAAATTTAATTATGGTTTCAGTTTGACCCTATCAGCCAGTCATCAGCGATGCATCTAGGTGTCACTCCAGATATAATCAATTGGCTAAAACATGGTTGGTGTTCAAATTTTGTTCCTTTATGTGGTTAACAAGTAATGAATATGTACCCCACTGACTAGCAACTGCATGTCTGCACTCATATAATATGAATACTGTAAAACTGTTATCTATAAAAGTGGGTAGAAGTATGGACAACATTCAGACTGCTCCTACTATTTTAAGCTATGCTACATGTTTTTGTGCAGACAGCATGTGTCGTACACTGTCAGAAACCAGGTATATTTAATATATTTAAATGGGGAAACTAAATATATTTTGCTGCACCATGAATTTAACTCATTCCTAATATAATCCCAGGTTAGATGGTCCTTGAGGACACAGATTAAGAAACAACTAAACTATCTGTGAGCAGAAAAGAGAAGAGAAGAGAAAGAGTTTTACTGGGTCTCCATGCTTGACTGGTTTAGTAGGTTGTGAATGTGGAGAGGGGGAATGGGAATAAGTGGCCTAGTTTAATACAGACCCACCAGTCAAGGCACCCTCCTCTCTAATAATACTGTTCACCATAAGACCCACTATATCACTTGCTCATTCAAAACCTACAAACAACATTTTGAAGTTTTTGGCAAGTTTAGACAACTCAAATGTTACCTAAACTCTTGTTCTTGAAAAAGGTCCTTTGCATGCTGCTATAGAACAAATTATTTTGGTTCAGTGAATTGTTCTTCAGTAGACCGTTTTTGTAAATGGGGTATGTGTGCAAAGAACCTCCACATAATGTTAAGATCTTGAAAGAATCCTTATTTATACTTTTTAAAATACTACTAGCAGATTGCTGCTTTATGTTAATAAAATTTGTTTCAATTTACTACTATCAAACTGTCAGTGCCTCCTTTCACTCTTTTAAATTAGCTACCAGAGGTAGTGCAGCATGTAAATGTTCACGTTAGCCACAAAAAAATTTTGTACTGTGTGATATCTTGCTGCATTAGACTTCTTTTATTGTTGGATGTGCTGTGATTTTTGGATCAGTAATCTCTTACTGGTTTGTATAAGCAGCATAATAATAAAACGTTACTGATGTGTGACATATTCCTATTTATGCGCTTTGAAAAATGTTAGTTTCTGCTGTTATGAATAGTTATTGAAAAGTGACAGCCTATAGTGTATAAGTGACAGCATATAGTGTATATAGTAGAGAGTATTTTTTCTGGAGATTTACTATATTTATATTGTTCGTGTCTTTGTGCTTCTGTGTCAATAGTTTTCTGATTCCGATTCATAAGAAAGCAATTGACGAGCAGTGTCCATGCATTACAAGTAAAGAAATGAGTCGTAGAACTTCTGCAATGCTAGAATCAAAGCAATTACTTGAAGTCTAGTGAAACACATGGGTACGGTGTACAGAATGAAATATTTTACATACAGTATTGTTTAAAAGCCATTATTTACGTGCTGATGGTTTAATCTGTGAGTGATTGGTGTGAAACCAAGAGTTTGAGCCCACCCTGTGCTTGCTTTTCTGAAGGTTGGCACAGTGATGGTGCTGACACTTGACTGACGGATAGGTTGCTAGGCAACCATGAGTGAGGCGGATAATGATGTGAGTTTAGCGGATAACGGATTCACACTCTTGTTTTACACCTACAGGCTATGGAAGCATGTACGCTCACACACACACAAACACAGACACACACCAATGAAAGCTTACAAACAGATATTGTGACCTCCATGGAAAGAAATAGCTTTAATGCTTCTTCCTCAGCAAAGACACACACATACACACACACACACACTCAGAGTCAAAGGTAATAGCAATAAGGCGATGGGATGCATTTTTGGATGACTTTTTTTTCTGTCAGAATACATTCTCCTCAAAGTCCTCAAAGTCTGTACTATACCTGGCTTAACATCCATGTCTCAAATTTACAGCCAATAAATATCTTGACCCAGCAGCTGGCAAGAAGAGATCACAAGCAAGGAGTTCCAAACAGTGGATCATTTTTATCAGTTCATTAATTAAAGTATATGTTTTGGGAAATGAAAATGATGTAGTTGTTTGACAGGCAAGTTTTAGAAAGGGGCCCTCGCTATTAGAGATTAAAGCAAATTGTCAGACACCAAAATGAACCCTTATGACCCTTTTATATTTAGTAGTAAAAGCTTTTCTTTCAGAAGAAAGAAATGTATTTTTTTCCCAAAAGTCTAAATTCCCCAAGATATGACGCAATTTTATAATTGTGATAAATTACATCACAATTATAATAAATATAAAAATATTGCCATTGATCAGAACTTAAACCAATCAACCGCATGTTTCTTTACAAAGTCAGACTATTATTATTATAATAATAATGTTTTATTATAATACACATTGTATTACTGGACCTGTTTTGTAAACTTCCACTATTCCACTATTTTTTTGCTGTCAGGGACAAAAGCGGCCCTTTTGTAAATGGCAGTCTTGCAGCCATAAACTCAACATCACAGTGTTTTCCTGACCAATGGGATTTTTTTTATTTTCACTAAAAAATAAGTTGATCAAGAAATGATTTATACTGCCCTTGCAGCAATCAATAACACACACACACGCACAGCCTGAAGTAGTGTAATTATAGACACTGGTAACAAATGAGCTTGTACGTGTGTACATAAACACACATTCACAATTCATTTTTCCTGGCACAACACTGTGGAGGGGGACTGAGAGAGAGAAAGAGAGGATAGAAGAGAGAAAGAAGAAAAACAGACAGCAAGAGAGAAAGGCAGAGCAAAGAGAGAGAGGGAGAGGGAGAGAGAGAGATAGACAATAAAAAGAGACAAAAAAGAGAAAGAGGGATGGAGAATCTAAGGTCCAGATGCATCTATTCTGTCTCGAGTGCACTGGAGAGCGCCAGCACAAGCCTCTGTTTTAGCAGCTAGATTTGGCTACCTATTACATACACGCACATACACACACACTCATACATACACGCACAGATCCAAAGGGTTCCAAACAGATGTTCCTCCTGGAAGAAAGTTCAGGACCTGGCAGAATTATAAATCACTTTCCTGGTAAAAGCATGAAAATGTAAGCACATACACACACACACACACAGATAAATTATCTATTTAGGCCCACAGATTAAAATACACAATGAAAAGACTTTAAATGTTCTCATATGCATTAGTTGACCAGCCATGCATAAAGTGAGTGTCAGCAGTAGTTACACAGCACTGTAGTACAGTATGAAGACCCTCATACATAAATAAAACATCAAATGTGCCTACTTCCAACTACTGAAGATATAAAATAACATTTTGCTAGCTGTATTGTTTTCCTTTGACCCAAAGACATGAAGTCCCCTAATAACCAATCCATGTACACCAATACTTCCAAACATGAACACAATGAGAATACCTCTGCAGCAGATATTGCTGATTGATTATACATGTGGTTAGTTCCCGGGAGGCGGAAGGAGTGTGGTGTGTGACACAAATGTGCTGGAATGAGGTGTTGATTAGTGCTCAAACAATGCAGCTGCATTAAATAGCATAATTTACAGAATAGCTTTTCTCCACAATGCAATCACATAATTTTATTTTATTCTGTTCTCTGTTCTACTCTGGTACAGTCTGTTTTTATTATAAGCATTTCACCATGTTTTGATGCATTTTTGCACCTTTTTATAAACACACAAACACAGTCAGAGGGAGAAATCAGAGAGCCTCCATCATCATGGCTTTGATACCTCACAATCTCGCTACAAGCAAGATTAAAGCATGAGTTTTAACTCACAGAAATGAGAGCAACATACTCACTCATTCAAAGAATACACACACCCTCCATACCACACACAGAGCTCCTTTAGTGATTATGAAGGCTGTCTCCATGTCTGTGAATTAGCAGCAGTATTGTGAAATGCTTCAACACACCTGGAGGAGACGATAAGTGCTGGACAATGCCCTCTGCTAACCAATACTCACAGCTACATGTCTGTATCCAAATTCTGCCCCTTGACAGACCTTTCACTGTACAAACAATGCTCTGGACACCACTTTTACTATGAAAAGCATGATCATTCAGATACTCTACTTCATGGCATCAGGATTTCCTAAACATCTGTTAAAATATTACAAAAAAGACATAAATAAGTATAAAAGGTCTTGAACACAAGCCAACACTCAAGCGGCTCCCTGCTCCATATGTAGTACCCTTGACCGGTCAGATCTGGGGGACATTGTTTAAGTTCAGTTTTGTGTTTATGGTGAGCTTTTTTTTTGACATATTGTCAGGGGTTTGCTTATTAGGTTCAGCTGTGTTTCATTTGGGATAAGTGCTTGTGCTTTGTCATTGGTGGTTGGGTTTATGTCTTGTATATTTAAGGGGTTATGTTTTATTCACTGCTGTCGGTCAACCAACACATTAAGCCTTCCTTGTGGTGTGTCTTTGGACTTCATTGTGTTTTGTTTGAAGAAACTTTGAATTCTTGGTTATAGGGCCCTCAAACCTATTTTGCTTTGTTTAGTTAATAAAAGTTAAAATCACAATGCATCGTTGCCTCTACGCCTGCCATTCTTGGGAAGTCATGGGGGGAAGATGTGACAAGACCATAAAATAATGGTTTTCTGTTTTGTATACTTTAAGTCCAAAAGTGTCCAAAACCACTTGTAATTAGTACATTCGACTGCTTTAAAGCCCCATTGCTGAAATGGGAGTTAAATGTTACACATGTAGCTTGTATACTCTCTACAGAAAAAGAAATGTGTTGTGGAGCAGTGGAACTTTGTTATCTGTAGTGATGAAGCTACGTCCAATATCTTTGGGATGAGTTGGAGTGGAGCTTGTGGTGCAGAATTAATCATTGTGTGGCTAAATGCACTGTCCTCACAGCAAAGTCCCAGAAACTAGTGTAAAGTCTTTTTTTCCCAGCAACTAGTGTAAAGTGGAGAACGCTGCTGTGGGAAGAGGTATACATTCCCTGTTCATACCTGTTTTTAGAAAAACAAAGTTCTTGTGCCGTTCTTCTACAATCAGTTTTAACTGCGTTTCTAAAAGAGAAACATTTGTCTCCCTATTGGGCATACAGGTGCTGGTCATAAAATTAGAATATCAACAAAAAGTTGATTTATTTCACTAATTCCATTCAAGAAGTGAAACTTGTATAATGTATACATTCATTCCACACAGACT
>JBBPCY010000136.1:9941890-9957579 GCA_037974405.1 Brachyalestes nurse
GGATCTCCCATTGGAGCACCACTCTGCAATACCTCTGCGCCCCCCAGTTTGGGAAGCACTGATTTAAGCTCTTAACTCAAATGGCACACTAACAACTACTTCAGTCCAATAACTACATTAACAATTTATTGTAACTGAATAATAGACCTAGAGTTTAACCTTTAGAGCTCTGAGTATATTAGTAAAATCTGATTTCAACAATTATAAACAGTGTAAAACCGATGTTTGTTCTGCGACATGCTCGTCGTTTGCTGCTCTAAAACCTTTGCTGTTTCTAAAACCTTCCAAAAATTTCGTTTGTTTCTACAATAAATGGGCATTTGTGTGTGAAATCATTTTCATAACCTGAGTAGCGATTATTTTTATTATTACATGATTTTTAAAGACAATATCTTTAAAAAACATGTAATAACATGTAATAACACCAAACAAAGCTCTGACACCTCCAGCATCAACACAAACTGGGGAAACTTCCATATCAGAAGTTGTTTTGATGACGATTTACCATTTATTGCAGGTCTAGCAAGGGTCCCTGCCGTTCATGTTTAATAGGACCAGTTTAAGCAAAGTAAAATCATTAAAATTCCTACGCACAGACACAATTTTCCAAGGCCCCCTTAGTGCCATGTCATGGGCCTCCGCCCCAGTTTGAGAGCCACTGACACATTTAAATGATACTTTTAAAAAAAATTCCCTTATACTTTCCACTTTGGCCCTTCTCCACAATGGCCCTTCTCTCACTTTAGCTCGCCGTGCTCGCACCCTGATGCTCCCTTGCCCATATATGCACCAGAGCAGGGGGCTATACGGCAGCAGATTAGACTGAAGCGTGGGGTTCTGGCAGGGGCCTGCTCGCTCAGCGCCTGTGCCCAAATCCACCAGGCAGCCGCGATTTACCAGCATATGCAGCTGGGATCAGCTGAGCCAACCGCTCCGCTCGCTCCATGCTAGCTCATTTCCCTAAACACACACTTTATTTATTTACCCCCAACCCCCCCACCCTTTATGTAAGAAGCTTATGGTATGCATATGATCACTCTGACAAAATGCCTGTTAAAGTTGCTTGTAAACCAGGTAACCTGGTAGGGCCCTGGATTAAGCTGTGAAACACTGACAATGCAAATTTGCCCACAGAACCATCTGTGCGGGACTGCGATGTGGAAATTAGCCACAGCAGATGCTTCCACAACATACACTCAACTGGGTTTTGGCTGCTTTTGCGCTGGTTGTGATGCACGGACACTTTCCGAGGCCAAGTGAGCATCCTTATTGAGTTTCAGTAGCTGCTTTTGGTTTTTTTCCAGGTCTTACCTGGATGATGTGATGTGCTTGCATTTATTAAACAAAATCTTTTATGCTGAATTGTTGCTGCAACGGTGGCAAAGACGCAAAAGACACTTTGCCCAGATGTTTGGTGTCCACATTTTGCTTCCTTAGTTTAGATGGAGCTATAATCAACAAAATCGTAAATGTATCCCTCCAAATGTCTCCCAACACACTCAACGCATCCAGCTCTTCATGAAGGTGGTGCAGAACTGATAATGTGGTTTAGGACACACCTGATTTCCACACCATTTGAAATATTGTGCTTGGCTCAAATAACACAAAGGTATTATTCATTCATTCATTCATTCATTTTCATTGTTTGTGAAAGTGCTGTTGTGAAAACAGTGGCCTGGTTAATGATGTTATAAATCATGTGATGCTTTAAACCTCATCTAAGCTACTGACTCTAGATATAACATAAAAAATGATAATTGACTTTTATAGCGAAGAGTACAAAAGAAATCTAAAGTCTTCCTGAAAGACATGATCTGGAACGTGAATTGAAATTTGGAATCTAGGGCTGTGGTCTGATGAAACTCAAATCAAAAAGGTGTTTGGAGGAAAAGAGGACATTTTCAATGAAACTAGCTGGGTAGCAGCCAGAGGCAAAGAGAATGTTTAGAATGAAAGGATTCTACTAAAACGATCAAATCCTGAAAGCTAAAGTCCCACAGTCAGTGAAGAAACTGAAGATGAAATATGACTGGCTATTACAAGAAGACAATCTGATAACTCAATCAACCTTAAACATTAAGGCTTGACAATGGGATTCACCACCCTTACACTTGACTGTTATTTAAAAATGTGATTAAATTTTATATATGCTGTGTATGCTAGGGTAATTTCATGAAGTGTTCTGCAAGGAAATGTGAGAGACAACTGAAATCAAGCAAAGAGAGACTGTTAGCAGACTCAGACGCCAAAGTAATTAACAGTACTGATTTAAATGGTTACCAATTTACATACATGACATATTTTAAAGTTTTTATTTGATTTCAGAGGACATGAGTTGCGCAGTTTATAGCTTATCGCTTATGATGACAGCTAGCAGAGTCACTAGTGTCAGACCCCCAGAAGATGACAGTGTGGACAGGATCTGTTTCTGCTTAGCTGTCCATGGAGCTGGGGGAAGAACTGAGGAAGTGTCTTTGCTTCATAAGCGCACTTTAAAGAGAGGAAGCAGTAATCGCCACTGACGTTCTTGGAGCCCTCCCAACGTCATGTCCCACCAACACATAGCTTAAGAGAACTAATACAAACCAGATTTAACGCCTGAAATCTGCAGAGAACAAATATATAAGAAGGGACAAGAACAAGTGTCAGCGCCTTTGATCTCCATTTGGCAGGCCTACAAAACATGATGGCTTTTCTTCCCTCTGTTTCCTGGTAACTGTATGCGTTTGAGTGATTGGGTATGTTCAGCCCACTGAGTTGCGATGGGATCTCTTTTTTTTTTCTTCTCCCCCTCATCTAATAGAGTAGGAGGACCCTTAGCGTTCCTCATCGAACTAGCATGGCTTATTATCTGGCGCCCTCCGCAGCAGCCCTATGGTTGCCAGACGCTCTGCAGACTCAGCTTTATCTAGTGCAGCACAGAGGGTGCCTCTCAAACCTGAGGGGCTTCTGGAATCTAACCACTGGGGATTCTTTAATACTGGGGGATTTTTTAAAAAGAAGGCAAACCAACAGACACAAGAAGTCAGGGAATTCCACAAATTCTTGTTTGTCACTAAGTAATCCTGTTACCACTGATGTGAATATGAAACGGTGTAAACATGGCAATAAACACATTTTTTTTTTTACTGCCGGGGCGAAAATACAGGCGAGGACCCTGCTCTGTTCAGATACAGGGCCCGTAATGGTATCCTCGCTGAAGATTTCTCCAGAAAGAGGCAACACAAGTCTCCAAAATGGTCACAGCGCATTTGGTTTACAAGAGCAGATTAAAATGTTCTACTCAGTTTAAAAGAAACCTCGGAATACATTAAAGTAGTGGAGTCTCACATCCCGTTCTCAAACAGCCGCCATAGCCAGCATTCATTATTTCCATAACTTTCCAATTAATGCTGCGGTCTTGCTCATTTTGATTGCAGATTATAGAAATCTTATCAGGCCATCTCGCTCCAAAAACAGCAACATTACCTGGATGAAGGTTTTAGAATAGAGTTTTTAATCATCAGGTGGAACTAAATGATCTGGAGACAGAATTGGAGGGATAGAGATAAGAATGAAAGATGGTGCTCAGCTGATTGTCTGGAATATAAAAAATACTAAAGTATTGTCTGTAGAGATAATAATGTACACGACACATGGTTGCCATATTGTGATCCATTCTACATGTTTTAAGCTTTTAACAGTATTTTGACGCTCCTGGAACAAAAGCTTTTGTCTCTGAATATGAACTGAAATAAACATTTTTGTCGATTTTTGTGCACATTTTTGGACTATTGGTCCGGTCATCATAAAATGTTGCCAAAATAGGTGGAGGGTCCGAATATGGTTTGGTTTATGCCAACAATTTATAGCTGTAAAGCTATACTTAAATCAGCGTCCGCTATTCAACCAAGTTACTGCCAGCTAAGTTACACCTAAACAACTCCTGTAAAAAAAATCAGAGGTACAGCAAAAGTGAGGAAGGTATGGAAGGTATTTTGAGTGTTGCCAGTACTTCTACAATGCTAAAACCAGCATGAATCATAAAGTAGTGTCTTTTATGCATGTACTTCTCCCAGTGTGTGTGACTGTATTTAAATGGGAAGTGAGAATACAAGCCAGAGTCAAAATCCTGGTAAAGCTGACACAAGGCTTAATGCATTAGACAGAAAATTAGTCTCGTATGTGACAATAGCTGGTAAAACCTTTCTATTAAGCTGTTTTTTACAGCTCGTTCAGATTTTCATTCATGCATTTGGCGATACTCTTATACAGAGCCGCTTAGAGTTGAATAATGTCACAGATATGGGTGAGTGTTAGGAGTCTTGCCCAGGGATTCTTATTGGTATATTGGAGTATGTTTGCTTGGACAGGGAAATAAACTGTGTGGAGGACACTCCATCACTATACCACCATTATATTAGTCCTATGCAAAAGTGGCCACCAAAGGAGCCCGATTGTGTTTAACTGACCAGATTAAAGATTAAATTAAACTTGCTGTTTTTTTATATTTGAATTAGAAATGAAGGAGTTGTTGGCTATTCATACTGAGAATTGGATTTTCATGGCGTATATGAATGCCTCTAAAATATAGTCAAATTATTCATGGATAAATGCAAAGTCTGTACATAATTTCCATAATAATGCCAGGGGTAGATAAATGATTGTGAAAGGCACTATAGACACTAGGGCTGTAACGATATACGACATAAAACTGAAATCGTGACACTCAGGTCCATGAACCCGTGTCGCGGTGTGAGAAGGCAGGATTGTGACACACCCCTTCCAACTCCCAGAGTAATCCTTTCCTTCCAGATCCAATGCTACCACATCTTTATCTGTTCCGGTATACGGGTCCTGCCCAGAAACATAGGTTTTTCGCTGTAATAGGACAATTTTCACATCAATTTCTTTTCTTTAACCAATAGCTTAGGGTTTCAAAGAGCCCTCCCACAAGTTTAAAAACGTACAAGTACGGACAGACTCCTTTGTTTGCTGAACATGGAAGTTATGACACTGGGTTTAAAAGTGTCTATAAGTTGGCTGGATTGTGATAAAATGCTTTGGAGTATCTGTGTAATTGTTGTATTGTGTTTTGAGTGAGTTTTGTGGCTGGGCGGAGTGTTTTTTTTTTTGTTTGAACGGAGCGGTGAACGAGAGAGGTGTGTCGATTCCTACTCGACTCCTCGTGTGGTTCACCGAAGCCTTTTCTGCAGTATGAATGGAAAGGAGGCTACTCGTGGGTCAAATATTGTGATACGGACCGAATCGTGGGTTTGGTGTGTCGTTACAGCCCTAATAGACAGCATGTAAACAACAACCAGCTCATATAAACTGCATAAACTGCACTTGATAACAAAGACCGATTGGATAGAATCCTATTATGCCATTATTTTATTTGTTTGTTTTTACCAACATTTACCACAGTTTGTCTATTCCAACAAACTATTGCAATTGCATCATAAAAAAAACCTTTAAATATCATGATATTTCTGCCATATTGCCAACCCTTAGCATTAAAGTAATCTCAGTAGCAGGAAGTGTTGTTCTCACCATAGTCTAGTAGCTTGTTTTCAAATACCAACATTGCTCCAAGGCCATGTGGGGTTCACAGTGATGTCTTTGCCAAGAGTATAAAGTGCTCCCCCATGCTGTATAAGAGGGATTTAAAGACCCCCCCACACCTTTTCTCCCCCCACCATTAGATCATCTAACACCACACACTGCCTATCTTCAAACACAGCACGCTGATGACATTCAGACCTGGAGCATGGCTCGGGCTCTTCAGCAAACTAGAAGCGTGTATTCAGGGGTGAAGGAAGGAGAAGAAGACAGATGGATTATTGTGGCAGAGCATGTCTGGCAATGACACTCATCGGCTGGGCTAAACCCACCGGCTGCTGCCTTACCTGGGTCAACCCCCCCACCCCCACCCTCGGGTGAGCTCAGCTTTAGAACCCACTCTTTGTTCGTGTGTCTGAAGTAGGGAACATTTTCAATTGTATTTCAATATATATTTAAAATAGACTCTAGAACATATTATAATCAAAAGCAATAATATTAATTGCACCAAAAATAAGATTCCTAGACCATTTTCAAACACAGAGTCCATTAAATCCCCTTTTTTTCACTTTTCTGTGTTGCTTAAAATGATTCTAAACAGAGTCAGACTAATCAAATCGGCATGAAAACAGAAGCAAAAGTAAGATTCACTCCCCATCAAATAAAGAATGCACTGTATAGCATATTTTCAATGCAGTATTTATAACAATATACTTTCTTTCATTTCACAGTGCATGGAATTGATTCTTAGAGCTGAATATCATTCAGAAATGCTTAACACTAATACTTTCGATTTCTATACCAATTCCTGAACAGTCCACTATATTTAAATTCCTTTAAGTCTCAGTTTGTCTTTTTGGAAATTTTCCAAATGACATAACTTGACATTGAGATCTTAACAATTCAGGAAGTAACGTTTTCATGAATGCTTAATTTTTTTTAACATAAGACATAAAAAAAGCTCATAAAGTCAAAATCTGACCTTGGGGAGGGGTTGTACAGGCCACCATGCATTTAAAGGGCAGCATGCATTGGCCTGAATGGACAAAAAAAACCAAGTCATTTCAAACAGAAATAAAATAAAACACAAGTAAAATTATATTAATTAATAAACAAGTATATCTAATGCAGTTAAAGACAAAAATTACAGATAACAGTACAAGACCAACCAGATCTTCGTGATATCCTAAAATTACAGTCTGAAAGTGGACGTGGCTTAATTGTAACATGAATGTGAGGTATTGGAAATTGGTATATTACTGGCTACTTAGGAGTCATTGACATAAATAGCATACATACGAAATGTAATTTCAACAACCTATCAGAAGCCTAGAATTTGGAACAAGTGTGCTTACTGGCTGACTGATGCTAAAACATGAAGTTCTGTATTTGACAAAATGGACATTTCCGATAGTTATTTAAATAATTTGGCCAGTACCATAAAATTGTTTTCGATAACCAGCCATAATCCTGATCAAATCGCTGTAGGATCAGAGGTTTGCCCCTCTTTTCTGAAGTAAGGGGCACAAATCCAAGACAATAGGATGATATTGAACACACACTCTCTCTCTGATAGCCGTTTAGCTAGCTTTCGAAATGAAAAGAAGCTCTTGTGAAGCAGATCAGCATTCAGCTAGCCTCAAGCATTGTTAGCAGCCAAACTTTGATGTGTGCTGGACAGTACTGATGGACAGCTGTGTATGGGATGAGACAGGTGCAGCTGCTTCTTATGTTGTCCCTAAAACAGAGACCATGACCGATCCTGACAGATCCACTCTCCCACACACATAACACACACACACACACACACACACACACACACACACACACTGACATACGCACACAAGGCCCTCATCACACACTGGCTGTCTCAAGCCATGTAACGCTCTGGTTGCTAGCTGGCTCCTGTTGTGCTAAGGCTAATGTAATTTACTGTAGAAGCCCAGGCCTATACGCATATGGACGGAATCAGTGCCCCCGCTACACCCCCCTACACCACAGGCCACACTCCGACAACATGGAGATACTTCCCTCCAAAAATCTGTTTGCTTTTTACCTCGGTCACGCTAGCAAGGGTTCACACGCTAGCCCCAATGGGGTGGGAGGATGGACAGGGGCGACTGTGTTAATACCTGGCTAAGTTTACATGTTCATTCACACTTGATTACATGGGCCAAAGTGGAAATAAGGGTGGAATCACATGAGTTCTGCTATGGTAGCGCTGACACTGTGACTCATAGAATGCAAGGCTTCTAAGTTTTACAAAGAAAATGCGCTTGTAAATGTCTTTTGATGATCAGTGCTGAGCTTTTACACGAGGTTCCACGACATTACATATAAAACATACCTTCAGTTATTTTCATCTGATGAGTATAACTCCTCTAACTTGATAATTTGACCTGCATATTGCCTCCAAGATTCCTTACAGGAGGTGACAGGATCATATTTGTATGTCTGAATCTTTATTTTTGATAAATAAGTTTATTCATTCGTCATTAATTGTTCACACTATTGTAGCTGCTATTGTCAAGTTTTATATGAAAATATATATGTATACATGTATAAACACACACATGTAGCAGATCCAGGTGACTGTATAGAAATCACAATGGCTGGAAACTGAAAATGGTCAGGTTCTGAAAATTCTGTTCTGGGAAATCAAATGAAATCATTTTTTTGGTAATGTGATTTGTAAAATCAAATAATAAAATGTCATTCATATGATTCATAAAAATAAACATTTACACATTACCTTGAAGATAATTTTGGAAAATATGCTGGCATTTCTTTGTACAAAAATACCTACACTGAATAGTAGAATAGTTGAGGTTTGGCAAGAAATGTTTGATTAAAACAAGGCATAAATATACCAAACAGCCACAACATTATATCCACTGACAGGTGAAGTGAACAACACTGATTATCTCATTTCTTTGGGGTGGGATACTGGGTGGGACATTAGGTAGCAAGTTATCAGTCAGTTCTGAGTTTTTGGAAGCAGGTGTAAAGATCTGAGTGACTTTGACAAGCATTAAATTGTGATGACCAAATGACTGGGTAATTTCCAAAGCGACAGGTCTTGTGGGTGTTCATAGTATGTGTTGGCAAGAACCTACCAAAAGTGGTCCACAACCAGTAAGCCAGTGGCAAGTGTTTATTGGTCATTTTTTATTGGTCATTTTGAAAAGGGCACGTAAGGCAATGTACGGTTTTTCCAGATTTCCCAATATTTTACAGGTCAACAATATTATATATAAAAACTCAAGACATGGTTCACTGCTGGGTTTGGATAGTAAATAAAAATCTATATTTATGTTGCAGACATCATGACCCCTGATTCCATTCACAACCATTGCAAAAAATTCTGAATGGGTAGGTTTCTCTGCAGTCTAATCATTTCACATATAAAACCAAAACAACCTTTTCAGGTCAAATATTGAATTATTTGGAAATTAAGTCAGTGGAATGTTTCATTTTTTATTTAGTTTTAGTTGGCTAGCTTACTCAACTTTTTCAAAAATCAGATCATTATTTTGTGAGTTAAAATGGTCTATTCATAGCTGTTGTCCCTCCTTGTTCATATTCTGAGTGTGTTGGTGCAGTTGTTTTTATTCCTCACGCACATTCACCGTTTGTGCAGCATGCGTCCAATCCTGAGACACGCACAGCGACGCTCCGACAAAAGCCTGGCTTATCACTCAGGAAACTTTCAGCCTAGAGCAGAATGTTTTCTCCTGCTTCTATCACATGTGTACGCACACAGTCGTCCCGATATCTTAATTATGTCTTTTTCTCAAGACTTGCTTCCCACATTTGCGATTTCCACTTTAAAGAACGACGCAGACGGGCCGATTGGAAATTTTCAATGCTCTGATAGAAGCAGGTCTGGTGTCCTGTGCAGATAAGGCCATGTGTGCATGATCCAAGCAACTGAAATGCAAAAAAAAAAAAAAAAAAGAAGGGGGGAGGGAAAGAAAAGGGCCCCACTGACAAACAGTCCTCTCTTGTAGCACGCAGTGGGTGAGGAAGACACTCGAATGGGAGCCTTTGAGCGCGCTCCTTTAATATCTCTGCCACTGTAACATCAGTGAGGTGACATTTCGGCAGCACCATCAAGATCCAACGGTGGCCATGCTACTTCTCTAATCAGTTATCCATGCGTAATAGGCCGGCGGTGTGTATGACATGAATGCGCCAGGGACCAGGCCCCCTTCTCCACCCACTTTTTCAAGAAAAAGAGGCTCGTTTTCCTGAGCCTTGTACAAAAAATAGGGAGAGAACTGGAAATAAAGTCACAGGACTGATAAAGCTGAAAGCAAACTTGGAGCAAAGACACAGATTTCGCATTCCTCAGGGATAAGATCACCAGATATTCATGTGGGAGATGCACAACATGACACATGATGGCATTCAAATGCTCTGAATCATTTTCCATATCACATTAATGTACAAAATGTTGTTTACATTTTATTGTTTGATTTCTTCCCGAAGCCTGCTTATTACATTTGTGAGCCCAAAAGAATTATTTCTATATGACCGTTTACATTCAGCATCTGTTTATGTCTTCAAAAACAGCATCTGTTTTTTGTTTCCATCCCTTTAAGACTGCTATATGCAAATAGCATCTGTTCTGATTGGCTGTGCTGTGTTCCGCTTCATTCAAAACATTTGAACACCTCTTATAACATCAGCCTTCATAGGCAGAGCTAAAAAGCTCAAAAAGTGGCTTTATGTAAAATATTTGGGTTTCATGGAAATAAAAAATATATCAAGAAGGCTGTTTTTGTATTATATTGTCATAGTGACAAAAAATATTTTTGCATTTATTTTTCCATGATATGGACCCATTTAAAGACTCATGCACTGACAAAGATTCTAATGAATATACTCGGTTAGGATTCAGGATTAGGATGAGACTTCATCTCCAAAAATGTAATCTTCTAAAACATTATTTTATAGATTTGAGGTCCTCCTGTTGAGTGCTAGTCATCACACTCCTTTCATTGAAGAATTTTAAAAAATTAAACAGTAACTACCCCAAATTTGACTCAAACAAAAAAAGCTTCGTTTGTAACACAATAAAGTTGTGGTAGTTCATTTTTTTGTAGAAATATATTTAAAATGTGCAGTTCTAAGCAAGGGCAACCACACTTTTTGTCTTGGTGGTCCGAAATGCAAGGACTGTGGTGGGCTGAAGGCTACAATTACAAAAACCTTTAATAGAGGTTTGAAAGGGGTGTTTTATAGTTTTAGATTTAATGTAGTAAAATACCACAACAACCATTTTAAAAGGAAAATTAGAATGGAATCAATTATTATTACATAGGCATGTGGTATTACATAGGTTTGATCTCTCACTGTAGATTTGGTTTGGGTAACTTTCTGGTCTAATAGGTCATCTTATGGGTTATAATGCTGTTTTGATGCATTTGAGGCATCAACTAAAGTCAAAACATGTTTGACTTTTGCACCTTGCACTGATTTATAAAAATAAATAAAATCAGTAGCACTAATGTCAGTAGAAATCATTATCTGCAAAACATCTGATTAAAATGTAAAATACAGTGTAATACATTTTCCCTCAAATACTGACCAGTGAAAATGTTTCAGCAGATGCAAGCAGCTTGTTTTAATATCTGATAAAGATTGAAGTTCCAAAGATCAAAATGTGCAGGTCAGCATATTTACATGTTACAATATGTTACAGTGTTAACACATTTTTGCAGTTCTGTTCTGTAAATGGTTGTATATCACTGCTGACAGATCAAAGCAGCAATTCCACATTGGTTGTTGTTAATGTTTCATATACTTATTTATTTTACACATTTTGAAAATGTCATCCTTAAACTGTATGAACATTTCATTCCAAGTAAACTGAAGGTGGAAGGTGGAAGGTGGTGATAGGAATTCTACAAATAGAATAAAATCATATTTAGATATGTTTGTATGTGTATATGCATATATGTGTACACTGACTACGCGTAATGTTTATATACATATATATAAATCTGAGATGTTTTCCCTTTCTTCTTAAAAGTCATTGTGGGGGATTCACAACACTGATATGTCATTTGTTGAACGCTCTACACCAAAATAAAATACATTTCTGCCCAATTTCTACTTTTGCTTAGAAATTTTTTGCTTAGAGTTCTGATCCTTGGGACTATATAAACAATATCTTCGTACTGAATCTGTCTGTGTGTTGTCTGTGTGTTGTCTTTTGTTGGCGTTCTACCAGTGGTTCAGCAAGACTTTCTGGTCACTCTCCAGTATGGTATTGCCTGCAGATCTGGTCAATCCTGGCTTCTGCAGACCACCGCTCTGTAAGCTCCTCCGCTGAACTAAGGCAGTGGCCGAGGAAGCCGAGCTCCAGTGCTGTTCCTGGTGTGTTTAACAAACAGCAGCAGTCTGCCTCTTCATTTCCATCTGTATGCTATCATGGAGCTGTCAGCGCCCAGATTGGCCTGCGGTTCAGAGGGATGAAAGGCACGCGGAGATCCTGTTGAGTGAATAATCTCAGCAGTTTACAGAGAGGAGAGCCGGAGTCAACTTGACAGACTAAGAGTTGCACACAGGTTTGAGGATTCGTGGGCAATCCATAAGTCTCTTTGCGTCTGGACGGGCGAATGTGAAATCAATGGTACACCCATGTAAGAGTTTGCTTGTGTGGCCCTCACTGGCTTAGAAATGGAATAAAAGTCTCACATTTTTCACCTTAAGGGATAAGGGATGGTATTAAAACGGAGACGGAGCTTGCTTTTATGAATACATAAAGTTGCATAGATATTTTGCATTGACTTTGCAAATCTCAGCATTCACAGCTACTGTGAGCGCCGAGAAAAAGGCCTGTAGATTTACAGAGGGTGCTGCGTCGGCTGACAAAGCAAAAATCATTAAAGTGCTTCCAACTGATGGGAATTAATGAGGGCCATTCCCAAAGCATGGAAGTTCTTGTTTCGAGTTGAAAATCACAGAGGGAATCAGTTCTTGCATGAATTCTCAACTGTCCCTCAAAACCTTCCATTTAAAGGGGGAAGGGTCCTTCTCCCTTCTGCTGGGTTTATTAAAAATGACAAAAATGGACAATAGTGAAGCACAAAAAAGGCCTATGCATAGCAAGGTTTCATCTGTAGGTGGCAGCATTACAAAAAGCCTGACCTGCCAACCTCCACTCTGAAGAAGATGCATATAGTAGTCACCTTGCTATGACTGACCACTGACTGCATATTCACTTCATAATACATTTGGGTCACTGGTTTTGTCATAAAACACACCATTCTCTGTTCTCAGAACCAGTTTTCCTCAGTGGAAAGAAGAACAACTCCAACAGAGCTAAAACAGTCTCACACGTTTAGGTTTTATCAGGTTTTACAATTTTGGAATGCTGGAAGATTTGTCATTTTACTACTTAGAGCCAATTAGTGGTAATTGGTCATGACATCCTCTGGGCTGGTTATTCACTTAAAATACATGGTTTAGATGTTTTAAAGACTTCTGTCATTCGAACCTGCTGTACAAAGTTTTAGTAAGTGCAGAGCTAGCTACACATCCTTAACATTTCTGAGCATGAAATGTAGCCTTAGAGTCCAGCAGAACTCTCAATATGAAGGCCAAGGTCCTCAGTTCACCTGCATTTTAATGTGTAACAAGTCTATTGACACCCCAGTGAGCTGAAGCTAAGCTGCAGTGCATCTATCTCTCAGAGAGGAAGCAGCAGGGGCTTGGCTCTCCTTGCCTCCACTTCATATGCAAAGGAGAGAGGGGAAGCGCCACGGTCCCTGGGCTAAAGTACTTTCCTCCTCGCATAACCTAAAGTGACAACAGCGGCAGGACCCGGGCCAAGTGCGAGGTGGCGCTCGCTAATGCATAATGCACTTAGCTCCCCTCTCGCCCTGATTGTCTGCATCACTGGGGGAATCAAACAGGAGATAAAAAACAAATGTTATTGTTCATTTCGGTTTGCGCACCGGCAAACACACAAGTCTTTTAAGTGGCCTCTCACTTTCTCCTCCATTCATGCTGAAGTAAATGAAGGACGATGAAGAGGTAAATGAGGGCAGAAGGAACAGATAGTGCAGAATACTAATAACAGACCTGGAAAAAGGGCTCTTCTACTGTCACTTCATTCACAACAATAACAAAACAATACACATCATTTGTGGTAACAAGTGCAGCAAGGAATGAAGCTAATGACCCAATAAAGTCTCACCAGTGTAAATGGTCCTATGCATTATGCAGAGAATCCATAACATGGAGTAACTGAATGTTCATTACTTTTTGAAAAAAGAAGAAAATGCAAACTTTCAAAACATTTGCTGCAAACGGTCAAATAGATTCTGTTTATTCCTCAGTCTACAGCAGTCCGTATTTCGAAACCAAGCCTGTTTTGATTTGATTATACACAAACGTATAGATAGATAGAGAGATAGATAGATAGATAGATAGATAGAAATGGCTGGAAAATGTATTCAACCCCCTTGAAAGTCATCAGAATAGTCAATATTACAAAAACATTGGACACATCCAGCATTTTTAATTTTTAGAACTCCTGTGCTGGAATTCTACATTTCCAATGTCAGAAGTCATTTGTCCCCATTCTTTTCAATAGACTATATAGAGATCTTCTGGGTTGGTGGGAGGGCACCTCTGGGCAGCAGTTTTCAGCAATGCAAAAAAGTTTGTAAAGTATTAGTGTCCATCCATCTTCCTTTCAACTTTGACAAGATTCCCATTCCCAGGAGATGAAAAGCTTTCCCATATTACAGTGTTGCCACCACCATATTTCACCATAGATATGGTGTTTCTTGAGCCATGGGCAGTGTTCGTTTTACACCACACATACCTCTTTGAAGTCTGGCCATTACTTTCTGTTTTGGTCTCATCTGAGCATAAAACGTTCTCCCACATCTTAACTGGGTCTTTTTCATGCTTTCATGTGGACCTTTCTGAGGAATGATTTCTCTCTTGCTACCTTCTCATAGAGGCCTGTGTTATGAAGAGCTCTTGAAATTGCAGACCCATGCAGCTTCAATCCACTTTCAACCAATGAGCCTGATAGACTTCTGAGAGTGACAGTTGGATTTTTAGTAGCCTTTCTAGGTGCTATGATGAACCGTCCACTTTCTGATGATGGATCCAACAGTGCTCAACTAGACACTGAAACTCTAAATATTTTTTGTAGAATGCTCCTTTGTCATAATTTTTGCTGTTTTTCCAATAGAGAAAATGACCATTACAAAGGGTGCTTTCAATGTCCAGAGAGACAACCTTACTTAAGGACTCACAAGTAGTTCCTAATTATGTTTAATTATGGTCAAATAAGTGGCACCATTGTATCTTTTCTTGTGCAAACCTGGAACTTCCGAAGCACAGGGGTTTGAATAGCATAATTTAGCTTTTTTATTTTTATCATCACAATGTTGGTAGAACTATTTTTGTGTTCTCAATATGAATGGCGTTTGAGCAAAATTGTGTAGCATAGTAATAAAAACATCCTTTCAAATTCCGAAGCTAAAACAGTGGTTCGAAATGGTCATTTAAAAATTAATCATGACTGTTGTTGCAATTTAAAGCAACTACAACAGCAACAATGACAAAAAACTGCAGAAAATGGGCCCTTGAAATTCTTACAAGTAATTTCAGCCCCAGGCTCGGAATCCCTACAGTGGTGCCTGAGGCTACATGGTGCTCTGGGGAGTCTCTTATTAAACAAGTCCCGCTAAAGGGCCTGCAGGTAGCTCCCAGGACCATGCTAACACAAGACCTGTTTGGTTTCAGTGGTTTTTATTAGAATGGATCGAGACTTAAGCTCCATATCGGTGCTTTAGCCCCTCTCCCAGACATTGACCCCCTTCCCCCTGCTCTCTTCCCAGCCCCACTGTGAAACTATATCAAAACAAAGCCCTTTGAAACTCTCTCGCTTACTCTCTCTCTGAAAGATTATTCTCCTCTTTTCAAAACAGGAATCCTATATGGTGGAATGCAGTCACTTCCTTCACCATTTGCTTGGGGCCAATTTGAAGAAAGCCAATCCAATCACTATTATTGCAAAATAAAAACTTGGCACAAATAGGCTCCCCTCAGCATGCTCACACACATGCATCCACACACACAGACATGCAGGTTTATTTGTTAACACAGGTTTATTT
>JBBPCY010000136.1:9957679-9973276 GCA_037974405.1 Brachyalestes nurse
TATATGTTATATATATATATATATATATATGTATGTGTGTGTGTGTGTGTGTGTGTTATTTGTTTATTACATTTCCATATTCAAAATTACCTTTAAGTAGTGTATCAAAAAGCATACATATTTAAAACAGAAAATTTCATAAAAAAATGCAATAACTAATTATGTTAATGTTAATGAGTTCACTCCTTACCCTACTGCCACTTTAACTCTTCTATCCTTCCTTAAAATTAGCCAGTTACAGTTGTGTCTTCTCAAAAAAAGCCGTTCTCAAAGCTCTTGCTGACATCATGCAGCTACCCACACACACCTCAGCTGCCCCGCACATTTATTTCTCATGTGTTAAAGGATCCAATTCTGGTGAGGTTAAATGGGAGAACATCCAAGAGAAAGGAAGAGGAAAAATAAGTAAAAAAAGTTTCCAGGAGTTTCCAAAACTCAAGTTCAAAAAGTGATTGAAAGAGAAAATGGGAATCCTAACATCCGTGGAAGGCCTGGTGGACCACCTAAAGTGTTTCTCTCAGATAAACAGCACTTAAAGCTTTCATCTTTGAAGAAAAAAAATCAAGCTGCAGTCTTGCTGGATCTGAAAAAAATGTACAGGTGTTTCTCTCCATCCTTCCACTGTAAGAAGACGTCTTCACACTGTGATTCTGAAAAACATTGGAAAAACCTGATATTTTACTTGTCGGGGCTGTTGTGTATTTATCTTATAAATATGTGTTTTTGGATTTTCCTGTTTATCTGATATATATATATATATACACACACACACACACAGTATAATAATATTATATATGGTGCTATAGTTACACACACACACACACACACACACATTATGTCCCACATTTGCATTTTGTAGAAAAGTGTTTTATAAAGTCAAGACCAGTATGTTGTTTCTCCTTTTATCCTGAAAATGTACAACAACAACATACACATATGCTCAAGCATGCACGACTACACCCAGTGTGTTACCCCACCCCCCCCAAGGCTTCAGATATCAGTAATGTGTGATAACATACATGTGACTTCAGCCCACAGGGGGCTCAGTGGGAACAGGCCGAATTCCAGAATCTTCTGGAGAGGCGGCCGCCCACCTCTCCTTACATCACCCGAGCCCATTTTTCACCATGGCCTCCAACACTGCCAGCTGCCTGCCCGTGACATCATTTTCGGCCCCCAGCTGTGGCAGTATGGCAGCATTAACATGAGCAACCTGTGGCTCCGCCCACTCTACAAGCCTTCTCTTTTCTCTCCCAGCATTTAACTGTATTTAAAGGGAAGGTGTTAAACTTCTTTTTCTTTTTTAGCCTCGTTTCACACTTCATTCGCCCATCTGGCATGGCACTGCTCCCATCTCTCCCTCATGAAGGCCTGCTGCATGTGGGAAAACACAGTGTGCTGGCACAATAGAGCACAAGAAAGAGAGCAACGTCCAGCTGTTCCATTCACTACCCTGGGAACATACACCCACTTTCAGGACAGCATATGTTTTAAAATACATTAGAATGTACAGACTCCCCTCTGTAAACTCTCATTAATCATACATTTCTACATTTCCCATGCATTTCTTTGCTTGAAAGAACATAAATAGAAATTTATATGCCAGCTGCCCCCTACACTGTGACGAATGGATCAATACAAGTGATGCAAACGTTTACATTTTAGACATATGACATTTTCTTATGACCTTAATACAAATGATTGTGTGTGTGTATATGTGTGTTAGGCAAACCAGTTCTAACCCTTAAGTATTTACACTTGCCATCCAACACCTGGTTCATCTAATCAGCACTTCATCAGGTGTGCTGGTGGTGGAAGTTTAGAAAAAGATCCCTACTTTAATTAGACACTTTCAGTTTCAGTTAAACAGCCCTAATCATGGAAAAATTATTTGTTATACTTCATGAAATACGTCATGAAAATGTACCCCTCACTTCCCTACATACTGTCGATATATGAAAGCCACCAAAACAGCCCATTTTGAATTCATGGTTTTTGTGATGTCACAAAAATGCATTCATATGTCTGGTTAGCTCTACTATTTCAGTCTCTACAGTTTCAGCCTGGATGATGCTATGAATGAGGTATAATACAAGGCTGCCAATCATTTATCAAAATAGTAACTAAACTCTCTGATTCTATAAAAGGACGCACCTTTGGTACACAAACCCACACAAACATCATAAGTCAATCACAATGGGAAACTGTCCCGGTTCTGTATGAATGAATCCACAGTTGTGTTCCTTTAGTACATGAGGTAGAGGGCACACACACACCACCCAGGCTGAGATGGGAGAAACTCCAAGGGAAAGCACTTTCCTCTCCTTAAAAGCCGATCTATATCTCTCAAACTTGGATATACTTTAGCTCCAAAAAGCCTGAAAGCAACCAAGCTCCGCAACCCTGTTATTACAGCCCCTTTATCCAACCGAAATATGTGGCTTGGCTCCTGATAGGACTTTTCAGTGCTAGAAGTTGGCCACTTTTCCCAAACTTGGTAAACTTGGCAATTTCCTTATTGTTCTAGGGGGATGAAAATAACTCGCTAACACCCATACATTTTCATTCCCCGGGCCTAGCAAGGGTCTTAAAATGAGACTTTATGTTTCATACACGCCAGCATCTCGGTCGCTCCAATAATCCTGCAAATGAAATCGATTCCCCCCCTTCTCCCTTTCTTCAATTCAGAGCCCAGCTGGGTTTCCCATATGTGCCAGTAATGAGAGAGGGCGCGCTCAATCCCCTTCCATTGGCGTACCTGCTAAAGCCGGCCCACACCAGAACATCCAATCCCTCATAATTACCTTCAATGCAAACCCCTGACGTATTTGAATAAAGCTATTGGCACGTATGGTGTCGCTATCGCCATAAATATTGATGCAAGTATCTAATGCAATTCATTACATGGCTCTCAGCAGGTTGGGCGAAATAAAAAAAACAAAACAAAACGGAGTCAAAGCGTGTGAGATAGAAAGTAAATAGAAATGCAAGTCGGACACAGATGTTCTTATAAGATCGCTATCTCCTCAAACTCAACCTGATGAACTTCAGCACTCAGATACAGACAATAATAATCAGTTCCTCCAACACTTGCTTGAGAATTGCCATGTTCTTGTTGTTGTTCTGCTTCCTGAATTGAAGAAGAAACTGATTTTCCTCACAATTATTTCAGATGGTTTCCCACCATTGACCAGGTTTATGTGTTTTCTTTCAGCTGTTGTCAGTATGAATAAACCCTCATTTTATGGCTAAACTGGTCACCAGAATTAGATTATAACGGCCATCTCACCATCCCCATCTGTCTTTTCTGTTCCAGAGGAAAGAAAGAAGTTTAGACACAGCAGTAGAAGTAATTCCCGCTCTTCATATGCGCAAGTCAGTAACAGTGTCCTATGGACTCATAGCATGATTAAACTTTTGTAGACTAAGATTTCAGCATGCAGTTTTGAGTTGGACAACTTTTAAATATTTTGTGTGATATTTTTTTTACAAACATTTTATACATTATTCATTAATACAGTGCAAATAATATGGGGTGTCTCTGATTATGCATTATTTGTCTATTTCTCATCATTATCACTGTTATAAACTGACTATAAACTGTATAAACTTAAAGGGAGCATTTTTCGACAAGGCAGCATAAATCATCAGAGCACCAGAACTGTTATATTAGGGGGTGACATATGAGTGAAATGCAACAGGCCGAGTGCAGCGCACGCCCACATAAAAATGCTTCTGGCACTCGTGCTTGTATGTATATTATCTTAAACTGCACCCTGACTTGGTTTTATTACTGTTCTTGCTGAAGCATTTTTTCCTCAGTACATTAGGTCATATTTTTGATTGCTGTGACCATTACTGCACATGAACAGTGCAGAAAAAGTTATTAAATAAAAGAGACGTTGAAAGTCTGTTATGTCGATTATTCATTCATGTGTCAAAATAATAAATCCAGATTAATCACAGAGCTTGTAATTAATAAGATAATTTTTAATCGCGTGACAACTCTAATATATACACTTATTTGTCTGTTTGTTTTTCAGAAATGACTGCAGAGCCCTTGAAAAACTGTTGTTTTAACTCAAATATCTCTTGAGCAGCCTGTGAAAGTCCAGGAGAGAATGTGTGCATGTGTGTGTGGGTGTGTGTGTATGTGTGTGTTAGTTATCAACTCCAGGGTCTCAGGTGTGTGTTATCTCTGTCCGTGCCTCTGGGAGCTCCTCCAAAGTGCTGCCCATCAGTCCGTCCTGCTCTGCTGCTGTAAACGACGCACTAAACAGCCCTGCAGTGGAGCCCACATTCAGGGGGGGAAAATCAATTATGAGACCCCCAATACATTACACAGTGCATCTTAAACATGATGGAGTGAATTAAACCCTGCCAGGGAAAAAGACCCTTTTATGCATTTCCCACAATGGCCGTCATAGCTGTGTTCCAGTGGCTGCTCCCAGTATCCTAGCTGCCACCGCTAGCGTGGCCTAAGCTGGTAATGGGCTAGCATCAAGTGCAACAGAGTTCAATTTGCATACTTTAAACACAGCAAAATTCTAGGATGCAACATTGCACACATGCCCAGGCTTTTTGTTCCCAGAATCCCATTAATTATTGCTTAGCTCATCAAGATCAAAACCTATCTTATGTTTTAAAAGAATTCATCTGTTTCTAGGTAAGCATTTGGAGTGATGTTGTTAAAGAGCTCATATCACAGAAAACCATGATAATACATAAACACAAACTTCCAATTATTCCCCAGTCCATACATGCAAACAAAACCAGTCAGTTTTGAATTTCCTGCTTTTATGATGTCACAAAAACACAATATATATCCTTAAATTCACCCTGTAGTATTTTAACCCAGTCTGTCTTGTATATTATATATATTATATTTTGTTAATCTTTAGGTTCTGTTTAACGGTCACATTTGCTTTACAGCTTGGTCATTAGCTTGCTACTGGTCAACAAGCTAACCTACTTGGTAGCCAAATCCATTGCTTGTGGTTAAGTGAGAGTAAAACAATATACATTCATGTTCTTACATGCATATACATTCATGTTCTTACTAGACTATACTGAATGGTTACTGCTGGCAGTCTGGTGGGTTCATGCCAGCCAGTTTCTTGCTATAGCACTGGCCTGGGAACCAGCTGTATTAACTAGGGTGCGACTGAATGGGTGAGTTTACACTAGCCAGTATTTGTACTAGAATGCTACAATAAATGATACTGAGCATCTTTATAGGCTACTATTTAAAATAACCACTGTTCTGTCTAGACTATATTACCTAGTCTGTGATGCTGATGCGTCTATCAGAGCTCCTTTCCCCACTCTGGGCTTCTCTAATACAGTATAGGTGATGCACTAACGTGTTTCCTAGTGACTCGGGGGGTTGGGGGGTTGGAGGGAGGAGGAAACATCCTCTGTCCACTATACTGAGCGACCTCTTCCCCAGCTGACAGCAAAAACTTGACAGCTCTAATGAAAACTGATTACCAGGAGGCATCCATTAATTTACCCCTAATCACGACAAAGAGAGCGGCAGCACTTAACAGCTGTGAAATGGCAGCCGCTGTTCGGAAATGAGGCGCGAGGGGGAAAAAAAGGAGGCTGAGGACGAAGGGTTAGCGCCTAGGCTGTCATTACCTGCCTGCTATTGTAGAGCTCCTCCACCCGGCTTAGCTGCTGGTAACATTATAGCTCGTGCATTTGTCTGCCACTTCACCTGGAGCATTTTGTGTGTGTGTGTGTGTGTGTGGAGCGGGGGATCCGTGGTGGAGGAAGAACGAGAGCTGGTTTGCACATAGCTGCCACAAAGCTCTTGTGATCCAGGTGAAAAAGCTGACAGTAACAGGTTTAAGCTCCCCTCCTTATCTGCTGAGTGTCAGGGATTGGACGCTGACCTGGGCCAGGCTGATGAGGGACAGGAAGGCCATGTGCGTTGATGTATTAGCAAAATAAAGCATCGGGATATTAGCCAAGACCTTTGATTAATAAAGGCCAGGGATGGAGAGTTACTGTTAACAAGTGTGCTGCAACAGGAGCCTTCTCGGCTTTACAGACACAACATGTCTCTTGTGGAAGGACACCAAATGCTAGGATTATGAAAAGCTGGTGGTTCCTGAGGAACATCTAGCCAAGGCTTTTGCTAATGAATATAGCTTTTTTGTTTGTCTATGCTTGAGCTTCTTCCAAAAAGACTTTGTTACATATAATTGAATATTGCAAGCCATCTCTAAGCCAATAGGATAACAATCTCCTGTTTGCTTGTCTGCTGGATTCAATGCCTTCCTATAGGAGCCATACTAAACCGTCTGAGTGGCTAATAGGTTTTCTATAGGACCCCTGGGAATCCCTGTGTGTCAGGCCATTGTGGCTGCTACAAGGGGTCTGTGATGTTCCAGTGCACAGAAAAGCATTCAAATGGAAGACGGTGGACTTTACATGCTTATAATTATCTTTCCATTGTGCTCCACTTGGCCAAGGAAAGGGCGGCCATGCAGCAGACATGAGCTAGAAAGAAACCCTGCTGATTTTGCTATAATACACTGCGCCCCACAATGCCATGCACGCCAAATAACGCTTCGATGCCAGAGAGCGGCGACATGAGGAAGGAGGAAAATTCCGCTGGCTGGCAGCTGCTGGCAGACGCTGCTCTGTTACCTTTTATTACCGTCATAATTAGCGGCCCGTGGTGCCAAGCCTGCAGAGAAAAGGGCTTTTTGAAGTCATCGGCTCACAGGGCGTCAGGAGGGACCACAAGGAGAGGCCAGAAAGAGCTTGCTTAATGGAGGTAGAGCCGAGCTCCGGATTTGGGATAATATGACAAACAAGGCAGAACATTCCATGTGGCGTCATTTGAATTAATCAGTCAAATGGTGGTGGACACGTTGGGAAAGCAGACGTTGAAGTCATTTTGGGGGCCCTGATGGGGGGCAGTGATTAAATTAGGGATCTTTGGAAGACTACACCAATATGTCAGTGGGAAAAAAAGCCTACAGTGGCAGCTAGGTGTTTAAAAAGAGTCCAATACACTCTGACAGGCTAACAGTCTCAATGGCCACTCTTAGCATGGGGCTAATTGCCTCATTAATGACTGACAGAGCAAGTTCCTCTAGTTGCCTTTGACCATGGGATAAATCACACAGAGACATCGGGCCTTTTAGTGTAACAGATAATAAATTTGAATTAGTTACACTGTACAGATCACGTCCCAGGAGTTAAGTGATGCTGTGTAGGTTAAAGCTGTATGCTAGGCTAAATTCAAGAGCATTATTTTTGCATGAATCTCAATTTATTAGAGGTGTATTTACATTGATGCAGAATCAGAATCAGAAAACCTTGTTGATCCTGGAGGAAATTGCTTATGTTATGCAAGCAGAGACACACAGAGACATAAAAACAAGAACAAAATTAAGCTCTTCAGAAATGCTCTAAATGCTTAGTACTAAATATGCTATGTACACAAAATGTTGTGGTCAGTAAGAGAGGTGGATATAAATACTCTAAATAAATAAGTAAAATTACTGCTGAGGTATTTTACTAGTTCACACAAAAAGTGTCGCAAAAACATTCTCAGATAGTCTCAATAGTCAAACTGACCACTAACAACTGTCTTTATTCCTTTTGATAAAACCACAGGTCATTACAGAGGTTAAGGGTCTAGCACTAAACTTTTAAACATGTATCCTGGATATTTTTATATGTTTTATATGATATGAAGTAGAATGTATTCTTAAGAATATGTTTTAACAAACAGAAATAAGTAGACATGACAAATATGTAACATTAGTAATTTTAGAGTACGGGGTCCTTGAGTTACAACACTCTCGACATACGACGTTTCGAGTTTACGGCGCTCACTCCCTCTCCCACTCAACTTACACCGTTAGCTTCATACCTACAGACTATGTGGGTGAACTTACAGACTATGTAGGATCGGTAAGTGACTATGAAGTGACTAGGGCTAGGGTGTGTTTCAACTCACACCAAAATTCGGGTAACATCACTGTCGAAGGAACAGGTCTGTGTCGTAACTGAAGGACCACCTTTATATATAAAATAGTAAGCAGGTAATAAGTAATAAACTATTTGCAGCATTGTAGTTTTGTAATTCCTCTAAGCAAACTGTCTTCAACTCTCAACTCTCAAAATCCTTCACCAGTTTTCAGTGAGATTTGAGCCAGGGGATTGGCAAGACTGTAAACACTTTGACCTCTTTTTAAGAAACCAGTCTGAAGTTATTTTGGGTGTGTTTGGAGTTGCTGTCTTGTTCAAACACTCATCTTCTCCTCAGATTCACTGTCTTAGCTTGTGACACTAAATTGTCCTCTAATGTGTTGTGATACATCACATGTTTCCTTTGAATCTGAATACATCACACATTTGAAACTGAATTATTGTATAGAAATCTATTTTTGTTTTGTTTGACTAGAATGTATTTGATATATGCACTCATTGATGTTCTCACTGGACGTTGGTGATATTATGCTCACATAATAATTGAATTATTAAAAGTAATAATTACATTCTGATGAGGCTTATTTTACCCACTAGTTATAACAAAATGCATTGCATTTTAATCAGAAATAAATCTTTAGGCTCAAATTTGAGCAAATAAGACAATTTTAGTGATTATTATTATTTTATGATTATGATCATATGCCTTAATTGATATCAGAAAGCACTTTTCCTATATGAGGACCACTTTTCAAAAAGCCTGCCCTTAAAAAGGGATTACAAATGATCAAACATCTCATAATGTAATGCCGTCGGATCTGACTGGCGGGGACTCTTGTTCTGACATTGGGTGTGGTCTCTTCCCTGGTGGGCTTTAGGAGTAAGGGTTCTCAGCCACCAGGGATTAAGGAATAATCATGTTTGGGTTGTCACTGGTGTTTGGTTTATGCACAGTGACTATAAAGAGTCTTTCTGTGCTTGTTTCGGTTGTCTGTCCACCCTCACCTTATTCTAAGTTGTGTCTGTTCAGGATTTTGCATTTGTTTGAGTTTTGGCCATCATGCCTACTTGTTTCGTTTCTAAATAAAAACCACACTGGTCATGGGAATCCACGCCTGCACCTGCTCCCTCCTGAGCGGGCGCAGCCAAGACATGACACATGAATGTTATTATATAGGTCACACATTCAGCAATAAGCTGTTATACTGTATAACTAAAAAGGGCAAAAGTGAACTGTTATGAAATGTAGATGCATATGAATATGTGATGAATCTGACTGGTTTATGGCTGACTAATAGAGAAAACTCATTCAACTCCTAGTCACTTCTCCTTTTTTCTTTTATTCTGTCCACTTTGCTGCTGGAACAATGCAAATTTCCCACCTGTGGGACTGTTAAAGGGTAATCCTATTTTATTTTATTAAGTTAACTTGTAAACTGCTTTAGCAGTAATTTTATTTACTTGTCTATATTATTTAAATCCACCTCTCTTACTGACAACAGCATTTTGTGTATATAGTAAAGTGTATTTAGTGTAGAGTGTTTTCTGGAGAGTTTTATTTTGACTTTATATAATATTTTATATTGTTCTTGTATTTGTGTGTCTGTGCAGTTTATTCATTTCATCCAGGATCAATAGGTTCTGATTCAGATCAGTAGTTTAAAAGTATAGAGGCTCTCAGCTCAAACACGCCTGGATCAACTCACCTGTTAATCACCAGGTTTAGTAAATGTGCTTAAAAGAAAGAAGATGTGCTGTACATCAGCCCTCCAGGACTTCAAGGCAAATCAAGCCAAGTAAATGTATTGTCATTTCAACCATATACACACAGTACACAGTGAAACAAAGTTCCTCCAGAACCCTGGAGCAACACAAGACTGGAAACAGACCCACAAAGAACAAAAACAGAAACACCACAAGACTACACAATAGTAGACAGGACAAAACAGAGCACAAGAAAAACACAAGAGCAACAAAACAACCAGACAAGACAACATTTAGTTACAATTACTACTATCTAAATGAATACAGTATTATAACAGATTGTTTTCTACAAGCGGCAAGTTACATGTGCAAAAATGCACAACAGAGGGAGACAGCAATAAATATAACTGTGCAAATACAGCAGCAGCAGGGCAGAGAATGTGCTGTATAATTGGGAGCGTATGGCCAATGTGTATACTATACTAAATGCAAATGTGTTTTTTATACTTTTAAAATATTTTTTTAAAATACATTGTTAGCATTTGAACCACCACCCTATTTTTCAGCTAAAGACACTAAACTGGTCATTGACATGTTTGCCCATTTCTAAAGTGGCCTGGTAACCTGAGGGTCAGACCAAGTGTCTCTAAATGCCACTAATCCATGCAGACATACATAATTACACTTAGTTTCTCCTCGACAAACTGATAAGTGGAATAGATACCACACGTATCACTGGAATTTTAGATCTCATCACTCTATGGGAAAAATTCATTACTTAGCTCACTGACAGTAATTACACTCATCTCATTTACCTCTGGCTTTAATTATGATTGGAAAACCTTTGTGTTGCAAGAGATCTCACAACACCATGGACAATTGACTCCGAACAACCAGTTAAAATGTAGGGTAGATGCAACACCCTTGTGTGCTATGAATGGCCTCTAAGAGCTTCTATTTTTACGCCATGTTCCAGTGAATGTACAATATAATATTACTGTAGGATTGAAAGAATCCTATTCTATGTGCCCACAATGGAGCTGTTGTGTAGGATTAAACTGTATGTCCTGACAAAGCATGTGCACACAGTTGTGTGTGTACAATGCCGCATTTAGACTCTCCTGCAAATCCTCATCTTATTACGAACAAACACACATTTGCCATTAGTAATTGAACTCTGGTGAATCTAAATATTGAATAATGTAATATTTTCGTAGGTCGAGGGCAACGTTTGCCTGTGGGCTTTGTGCCGGTGGTACATTGGGCCCAAAACACACACATGCACGCACACACACGCGCACACACCGACACACACACATGCACACACACTCACACAGGCGTGCTTTCACCTTCGCGTGATGCTCCCAGCTCACTTGAGCAGCCAGTAAGCCACTTTAAGCTCCGTTTCCATGGCAGCATCACAGAGGCTTTTTTTCCGCAGCCCGCCGAGGTGTTGCTTTTTTGCGGCTGAAATCTGAGCGCGCACCTCCAATATTAATGAGCTAATTACACGAGCATACATCCTGACTGCTGTTTAGAAACACTGGATAATGATGCCTATTTACATAAGTTAATTACGAGAAGTTAATGTGCCACTTTATTTATGCATTTCTCGACTGTTGCAAACTCGTGGAAAAAAATAAATAAATAAAAAAAGGGCTGAACATTCTGAATAGCAAATGGGAATGATTTTGCATAAAAACACCAAGCTGAGATTAATTGTGCCTAAATAGGGATTTAGCTCTTTTACTCTGAGACCTAGTAGGCCTATACTGATTAGTTAGTTCAGTCATGCTAGTTAGCACAGGTGGAAAGTGGAATGTAGCGGGTGTTTAAGGGTGAAATACCTACATCTTTACATAAAAGCAAACACATATGCAAAAGCAAAAATTGGCAAATGGCATTCCACCATCCTCTGCATTCCACCATCCACCTTTCCAGATAGCAAACTTGTTAGCACAGGTACAATGAAGAAAAGCATTTTAGAGCACTTTGTTGCATTACTGAATGTATAAGAGCTGATTTTAAACTTATTTTGGCACAATGTACCTGTATGTTTTGTGTGTGAAATCTATAAAATTTGTAGTCAGTAAAAACCTCCCCCGTTCATCCCCACTATCTAGCATAATTATTAGTGTTATGGGAATGGAAGAATACGTATTACAAGGCTAAATACTGAATCTTAATGTACAAGAAAGGCACAATGTGTTTTTTGAGGGTGAAATATTTATACCACTGATTCTTGAGGTAAGGGACAAAACATGTCTCACATAAAAAGGTCTTCTTTATGTTAAAATTGAAAAAATAAAAACACTGTAAAAATAAAATCTATCACACTGGTGCATACTTATGAAATTGATATATTAGAAAATGAATTCATCACAATTTGTTAAAATACAGGCTAAGAAAGTACTTGCAATTTGACCTGTCCTCAGCAAGACATTACACCGTTTAACTTCACTAAAAAAAATTCAAAAGTGCTACAAATTGCTAAATATTAATGGCAAATGAACTGAAGTATTAAAACGAATATGAAATGTCATGTCTGAGAACTTTAAATTATATTATCCATATAAAAATGGTTTATAATAGTGTTTCCTCATATTCAGTGTACTCCGTCTCAGTTCCTGACCATGACTTTGCCTAATTTATTCAGGACATCATGGTCAACTTTAACCTCTAGGACCCCATTAGCTTTTCCTGCTATTGGTGGGTTCAATAGTAGAACAGATAGTCTGGTAAGTTTTATAATTTTTGATATTTTAATAGAACAATGTTGATATCACTGCAGTCACAGCTTTGATGTGTCAACTCCATCTTCCCATTGTAATACTCTTATTAAAGAATTTTGAAATATATGTTGTCTGTTTAGCAGGCTAGCTAACATCTCGGAGGAAAAAACAAAATGGCTCCAGTGTATGAGACACTGATAAAATGCGAAAACATGTCATGTTGTCAACTCCGTAGATGTCAACTCAGTCAGGTTTCCTAGAGAGAGTAGAGTTCATGCACCCTTGTGGCCCAACAGCTAATGTTCACCCCAAACATGGGACAAGGAACGTGTGTTTCTGTCCAATCACTGACATTCTTCTGAAACTAACAGGGATGGCATCTCCACTGTAGATAAGCCATACAAGAGAGATCTATAGTGTAGCCCCTGATGTAATGGACTTCATAGAGCATAAGCATGCCCATTAAAATGAAAAATGTTAAATGACAAATATTTTTAGTGCATTTTGAAACAGCTACAGTGATGAGTAGAGATCCGTTGTGATTTCAGTTCGTTCTGTTATACATGACCCTCTAGGACAGGGTCATTTTTTATGTGAGGTAAATCCTGGTTTTCTCTTTTAAGCCTGTGTTCAGATGTTCTTTGACTATCCACTTTTTTCCATTACTTGATGGTTCTATGTCAAAGTTTAGTAACATGTGTCAAATCAACATTTCATGAATTTCATTCTCTGTCATCAGCTGTTTGTCAACACCGTCAGATGAAGGTTTTTATGCTTTTATGACAAAATGTATTACCCTTTGTTCAACTTACTGTGACTGGATATTAAAACACCACATAAACTACACACAATGATGTCTTCTTTATTTAACAACATTGATTATATATGCTTATTACTAAAAATGAACATACACATTTAAGGAGCTTTGAAATGTCCATTTTTCCAGATTTCAAAATGTCAAAATAATTCATTTTATTACTTAAGTCTGTTACAAAACATCAGAAATATATATATATATTTAAGGACCTTAATCAGTGTATTAACTGATAAATTCAAAATAGAAGGATTTTTTGTGTGTCTGATGGACAAATCACGTTATTGAGTAATTAAAGGTCGGTTTTTATAAAAAGTGTTATAAAAACCTGGTTTGGTGACTGAGATGTTTGCCTATAAATATATCTAGTTGAGATTAATGTAGTGTGTCGTAAAAAAAAAAGTAGATCTAAAACAGGTTTTGTCCCTTATCTCAAGAATCAATGATACACATACAAAAAAGACATTAGCATTATGTGCAAAAGTCTTATCATGTTCAATATTATGTACAGCTTTATTATTAGATATTAAATAATTTCTTATTGTTTAACATCTAATAGATATTTCTTATTATTTATATGTTAAAGAAATATCTTATTTTGTGCAGTAGTCTTACCATGAGAAATATCACTATTATCAGTATTACTGATCTACTACTGATCTCTTTTACATACAATAACAGACTCCTAACCACTATTTGTATTACTAGTAATTCCCTTAACTGTAAGTTATTCATCTCTAATATTACTATAGGTATTGTTTAGACTTTATATTTTATTGTTCTTGTCAATATATTATATTTTATTGTTTACTGTTCTTGTCTTTGTTTCTCTGTGTGACTGTGCACTCGTGACATAAGCAATTTCCTCCAGGATCAATAAAGATTCCGATTCTTAATACTGTGTAATTTACAATATCTCAAAGATTATTAGCCTACTATGTTTAGAGATTAAATGAATCTCAAAATACAAGGGGTGAGATGTACATACTGCTAATATAACATAAAATAAACATATACAAAAAACATCTGCACACCACCATCCAGCTGTGATAACTACAGAAAATTAATTAATGAATTACTATACCTAGTTGTCTATAGTATTTATATTCACCTCTCTTATTTACCCCAGCATTTTGTATATGTAGCATAGTGTGTTTAGTGCAGAGTCATTTTCAGAGTTTAATCTGACTATTATTTTAACTTAATATTTATATTGTTCTTGTCTTTGTGTCTCTGTGTGTCTGTGCAGTTGTAATATTAGCAGGGATCAATCATGTTTTCTCATTCTGAAAACCACAACCCATTTAATACGTAGCTGAACAAGCCTTAAAGTAAAAAAGCCCAATACCCATTTAAACACAAACTTGTGTGTTTTCAGGGGTGAAACATCTATACTTTCACAAAAACAAACACATATCGTTACTGGGAAAAAGCAGGAGCCCCCCTATGGTGGCCCCCATGCTGTGCACCCTGGTGCTGCATCACAAGAAGCTTGAGACAATTCCCTCTCGCCCCCGCTAAGTTCGCAAAAGTCCAATTTTCAGCTAATATGGAGGTCGCGGCAGCATGCTCAGAGGGCCTGGTAGGACATAATGGCTGCGGAATTGTAAATATTGGTTGGAGAACGGACCCAAGTGGAGGGGGCAGACGCAGGGAAATTTCCATCGAGCGGGAGCACACTCTCGGCTTCACCGGAGGCTCTGGCGCGGCAGAATAGATTTTCCATTCTAGTGTGTCACATTAGATTTTCGGAGGTGCTGGGTGGCAGGTACATGTCATTAGTAACACTTTAGCGCCGTAATGAACCTTTTTATTTATCCGCGCGCTCCCCTCATGAATGCATAAGGAGGCTCTCAGCCGTGCTCCCCAGAGAGAGAGGCAGTGTGTGGGAAAGCAAGGAAAGGCCTTTGCAGTGTCTATTGCTATACAGAGGATAGGGACCAAGGGACTCTAATGGCTATAGGCATGGCTCACGGGCCTCGCATATACACACTCATGCACACATGTTTGTTTTTATGTGTTGTCTAGATGTGGAGTGATATAGAGTCATATATATGTCCCATACAATCTTCTTAAAGTATGCTTGGCTTGGTGTAATTGATGTAGAATATTTTACATTTTCAGAACTTTTTAAATGTTCTCCACACTTGTGAAAAAAAATGCAAAAATGAATCTCTAAAATGTTCCTGAAGGTACCAAAACTGGCCTTATACCACTGAATACCACCGAAACCTTTATATTTGAGTACGCATGTTTTATGTGTATCAGAAATGGAAATGGTCTGTCACTATTAGTTATTTTGAAAATAATTGGGCAATCGTATCCATGCAACTTTCAACAAAAACACATTTGCTTCATGATATACACATCTACAAACCTGTTCCTTCCTGAGAT
>JBBPCY010000136.1:9973376-10000178 GCA_037974405.1 Brachyalestes nurse
CGAAACACCCAATGAGCCCAGGAACTACATCACTGAAGATGTGTCCAGAAGCATCAGTAGATGTATGCACACAGCAACAAAAACACATTTGCTTCATGATATACACATCTACAAACCTGTTCCTTCCTGAGATCCTGCTGGTGTGGGTTTCCTCCCTTTCAGTGATGCACCCCCTTTTGGAGAATCTGTAAAACCTGCCTGATACCCTACTGATTTTTCCAATTGCAAAGTAATCACTAAGCGTATTCATCTAGATCATACATTTAATCATCTCATTTTTATAAATTAGTAATTAATCTTTATCAAATTGGGACAGATCTACACAGGCAGGAAATATAAATGTCAGAATTTATTTTTATTATGTTTTATTTGATTTATACACATTTTATGTTGACGATTCTACATATTTAGACCACATGAAATTTTCTGTACTTGTCTGATATAGAATAAGAGATTTGTGTCCCTATGTGGCTGTCTTTTCATGCTAGCATCCTCTGAAGTCATGTAGGCATAAAACACTATTTGGGCAATAATTCAACAACTATTTCACTAGTTCATTTCAAACTTTACATAAAATTTGTCTCACTGTATCCATACTACATTCTTTGGATGCACACCAAATGATGTGAAATTTAACTCATGTGGTGCTGCAACTGATACATTTCAATATCTCAAGAACCGTTTAAGATAACATTTTGAAATTTGGTATGTTTATACCTGGCTCTCATTTCCCATAGATCCTTTTGGCTCATTCAACAAAATGACCAGCAACAGCCCATCAAAATTTAGCAGCTAAAACATGCCTGTCTAAATGGCCAATCTTAATGAAATTATGAAACCCATTCATAATGGTATATAGATGCAATTTACCCAATTCCAGACAAAGACAGATGACACTACCACATGTTTCCCTTTACACCTCTGACACGGTTTAGTCTACCTTTAAAATTAATTTTGTCATTAAATCTCTATGAAACATTTACAAAATAATTCAAGTGGTCCTCCTTCATCTGATTGACACTTTATCTCTTCTGTAATGGTCATACTGCACATTGCAGGGCAGAATGTGTAATGAAACACTCAGCTTCGACATACATTCAGGTAAAGACATTTCATTCGACGTAATTTTCTATTGATTTTCATATCATGAAATGTTCACACAATACAAAGGGAAGCTGTTTAGCTTTTTAAGTGTTTTCATAGAACAAAATACATATGTGCAGGTTATGAACTGATTTGACTATAATTTTGTTAAATTACTGTTAACCTCAAAAACGTTTCCTGTTTATTAAAAGTTAAAATAGTTATTAAAACAGTGCTGTATAAAAAGAAAAAAAGCATAATTTCCATTTTTTTGTTCTTGTCATTGTATGTTATCCTGGATTTGGTTTTTGTATAAAAATAGTCAATGTACAAAATCAGTGTCACACACACACATACACACGCAAGCCCCTCACCACCTCAGTGCCCAGGGGTGCTGATCCGACAGTATATTTACACACTCACTTTCACTTCTCTGCTCCATTGGTGAACCTGACAGCCACTTAAGGAACACATCACTCAGATGAGCTCCAGCCCCCAGGGCAAAGAAAGAAAAAGAGGAGAAAAAAAAACACGGTGGGAAGAAAATGGCAGTCTGATCGGGTTTGTCTCTTGCGCCAACACATTGCTGGGCCAACCAAAGCAAATGCTTATTTAATGGAAATTCCTGTGTGGAGCTGGATGTGGATTTTATTTGTTTGTGTATTTCCACATCGGTATTGCGAATTTCCACAGGCCTTAGGCTTATACTAGAAACACTGGTCAGTTTTAATACACATACACACACACACACACTTGCTCATGCACAAACCCTGAATATTTCCTGACCGTCAAGTGTGGACAAAATCCGTGCCAGCCCAGTGGCCAGGGGGAGCTGTGACATTGACTCTCCACAGTAACCTGCTCCATGTAATTTTTTTGGATGCGCCGGGTTCTCCTGAGGTGCTGAGCTCCTGAATCCATTCAGACATTTAAACAGACATGGCTGGGGTCATCAGGGCCGTAGTGTGGAGTTTATTTTACTGCCTTCAGCTTGATGGTACACTATTTGTGGAAGTGGGTGTTAGTGATGGTCGCCTTGAGATTCCTGAAGGTTTTTTCTTGAAATGAAAATCTTCATAGAATTGATAATCTTAAATTTTGTCTGTTGAACTAATGAAGGGCAAATGTGATCATCACTACATATAACAAAAAATATGTTAAATAGACCTAAAAAGCAAATCAGAGCCAGGAGGTGAAGAAAGGCCAAATCCACCACATTTCATTGAAAATTAAAATACTAATACAGTTAACTGTGAATGAAGCCTAGTCCATCAAGAAACGAAAGCTAGCATGCTAGCATAAAAGTGTGTGCAGTTTTCTGATGATACGTTTTGAGCTGAAATCCGTCATGCTGTTTTGAGTGATTTGGTCATTTGGTGTCCCATGAGGGTGGACCCAGCTGAAATATACCACAGTTTAATTGAAAATAAAAATGATAATGATGAATGAATGAACAGTAAATGAGAATTAGCAGGTCAGGAAAGGCCATAGTTAGCATGATCTCATTTGCATGATGCTAACTGGCCTTGGTGGCTTTCATGCATTGTTAGTAGAGGTGGACATCTCTGACCTCAAAATGATTCGATTTGATTATGATTCTTGATGTCAAGAAACCTCACATTACACCACAATTCTGTTCAGTTCCATTACCTTTATATATATATATATATATAAATCATACAAATAAATACAGAGTAAGGGGAAGAACTTTTTACGCAGTAGTGGAACACAGCATCTGAAGCTCTTTTTGTTCTTTTGTATTTTTACATTACAAAATCATACAAATAAAAATATTATTTTGGTCAAAAATGAGTTCTTCTTTCCTACTGATACATCAGATGCATTTTTTACACCACTTATAGTCACGTGGTCATTTTTATGCCAGATGAAATGTGAGGGATTTCAGCTGAGGGCATGATCTCATTTGCATAATGCTAAATGGCCTTTTGTAACTTTGCCACAATCACATTTTGGTCTAAACTATCTCTTTAACTGCTGTTAGACAGAGAGTGCTGCTCACTAAGTGATAGTCCAATGGTGTTGTAGTGTTGCTCTGCGTGCACACACACACACACACACACACACACACAAACACACACCTCTGCTAGATGTCCCCTTCCCAGAGTGCACTGAAGCGGGTCAGTCAGCCTGGCCAGGGCCCCATGGTCACTCCAGAGTCTTGCCTGTTCATTTCCCTTTCATCTTTGGTGTGAAATTGTTGCCGGTGTGCCACTGACCCGCAGCATTAAGAGGTCGGCTATTGAAATCTGATGTGTGCCTCTTGGTTGACAGGATCCCACAGATTGAGGGGAGAAAAGAGAGACGGGGGGAGATCAAACTTTAATAGGTTCTCTTTAGGCTTTGTACTGGCAGTGCTGTAGCACATATCACTCAGCTATATGAGCAGGGAGTGGGGGGATGCACTCTTAGCCTCTGGTGGCCCATTGTAACATCACCGGTCATTAAATTCTACTTTAACTGCAGTCAGAGCTGTGTTTTATGGACGAATCATTCACAGCAGTAATTCATTGCTGTGTTCTAATGCACAAAATTGTTAATACTGGGTGACAAAGCATATATGTATATATATTTAGGGGCACTAGGGGCATATATGTAAATATATAAATGTCACATATATGTAAATTTCAGTGAAAGTTTCTATGACATTTCAAGAGAAAAATGGCACATATATATATGTGCCATTTCTATACATAAGTACCAGTTATTATTTTTCTTTGTGTTAGTCTGAAGACACAAGTTTGGTTTCAGACACTGAGTCAGTACTTTACTGTAAGGAAGTTATTCATGTTATTCATGTTACGCATATTTATTCTTAGATCATCCATAGCATTTCTGATAGATATATCAAATAGCATTTATGTTCTGTGTAAGTTCCTTATTTTTAATAAATAGAGTGTATTTGTGCAGTATTACAGTATTACATGTAAATCTCAAATCTCTGAAAATGTAACTTGTAAAAAATGTTTTTGTAATTTTATATTAAGGACTGAGTGATATAGATATGGACCTTATGATGTTTAATCTTTATATAAGATTACTTTAAAATATTGCTTTTATTTAAGAACACATGCTTCAGGATATTTACTTAGTACATCACAGTATTATATTTTATTATCTGTTGAAAAAGTTGGAATTGAAAAAACTGTACTATGAAACATACTATGATTTTATTATATGTTTTAGACACTGCACAAAATCCATCAGGACATATTATACTCTTTATAATGAAATATGCAGTTGGTCAAAACGAAATCCACAATATTCTCAGACAATATTCACAGACTTAAAGTGAGGTTATTTATCAAGATATAAATGAAGTCTAGCTGCCAACCCACTTTCTGGGTGTTTTAAAGTAACAAAATGTTATTCTGGATCAATTTGGCCTGTGCAATATGAAAATGTAGACTTTAGCAGCTGATTTTAAATTATACACAAAATATACATACAAATAAAAAATGGCAACAATATACAATTGTAGGGCAACAAATTTGAATGTATAAACACATAGCTTTATTTAAAAAACAGATTTTTCTGTAAAATAGCTTTAAATATGAAGTAACACCCATGTCTTTATTAGCGTTAAAGAATTTCCTGAGTGCAACGACAGCACTGCTGTGCCATTGTTTGCTTCTTTCTGACTAATTTGGTCAAAGTTATGCGAATTAAAAAGGGCTGTTCAACTCTGGTCCTGGAGGGCTGGTGTCCAGCACAGTTTAGTAACAGCCCCACTCAAACACAGCCATGAAAGTTAGCAATTAATAGACGAGACGAATCCGATTTCTTGCTGCAGGAAAGTCACCAAACTGTGCTGGACACTGTCCCTCTCTCTGCATAAACACATCACTGTATTTGTATTTGAGGGCCTTATGATCTGTAAAATCACTTTAAACATGTGACAGCAGTGAACAAAATATAAGAAAGACATCAGATTTCTTTAAGGAAAAAACAAGGCCTTGTCCAGGTTCTATAGAAACACTTAAAAAGTTCCACATTCAACACTGGCTGAACTTTTTGCACTAGAACCCAAATACGTTTCATTCAAAGAGAGGCCGTAATCACAAATAAATAGAGAAAGAGAGAGAGAGAAAGAAGGAGAGAGGGAGAGAGAGAGAGCGGGGCGGGTTGGGTTGGGGAGGTAGTCTATCATAGAAGCAGATAACTGCTAGATATGATTCTTCTGATAAGGACCCATAATTTGGCTTTTAGAGATAGCTGCAGGGGTTACTGAGCCGAGCAACGCCGATTTACGGTGTGTGTGTGTGTTTGTGTGTTTTCCTCTTCTCCTTCACATTTTTTATCTCATCCATTGAAGGGCTTTTCATCTCTGATGATTTTCTCTCCTTTTTATGTTATTTTTTTTTCCCCTCCCCAGAAGGTGAGATCACATACCCACAGAAGCCAAGAGTGGCATGTTATAAAGCAATGGACAAAATACAAATATTTGAAACTGTATTTCATGGCAATTATGTCAAGTTTCATGGCCCCGGCACAGTACTGAGGCGCAGCCTGGATGCCTTAATTTGTATAGAAATTGTAATCATTTGTTCATTTCAAGGTGAAAATTGCATTTTTTAATTTAAATTGTATCCTGCATGATAGGCTATTATCTAGAAAAATTGTCTCTGTGTATGGCGGTCTATGCCCAGGCGTCATGCCTGTTAAGGGCTCACTTCCATTCAGAAGGGGGGCTTATGTACATCTCCCTGACAAAAAATGCCCGGGTTTGTTCTTCATTTAGGGCCTCTTCTGTCTGAAAGCTCATTTCCATTTTAGTTATTAATATTAATTAGTCTGTGAGCCGAGCCGAGCTGAGATTTTATATGTAAATCAAAACCGGGCTTCACAGCGATTCTTATCTCAGCCCAGTGTCTCTCAGCTTCCCAACTTCACTTGTTCACCCCCCAAACACCCCCCCCCATGCTTCCTTAAACCACTCTCTTATCTACTGAGGAGGAGAGCTAGGTGTGTGTATCTGTGTGAAGAAAGGGTTGATATGAATTGCAAAGTCCAGAATAATTTCTATCCCAAAGTTAACGCAGGTGGTCCAGGCAAACGAGGCCGCATTCGCGACACTCGAGAAGGTGAAAGACGTTTTGGTGGGACATCAGCCCCAGATGAGTCTTAAGCGCAGAAACAGAAATGGTCCACCTTGAACAGCATCGACACGTTCCAAACGAATCAACTTTGAAGATCTTAATTCACTTCGCTTCCCAGAATTCCTTTGGCATATGATTAGAGCTCTTTTTTTCTTTTTTTAAGCCATATTAAGTAGCAAAAATGGAATATGAGGCTTTCAGATGAAAAAATCTCCTGCTGCCAGACGTGAGAGCGAAATCCCCGCTTACAGAGGCCTCCGTCTGCGCAAAGCCGGAGTCGGAGTGGGAAGTCAGACAGGCCGCGGCGCAGGTACATTATGTATCCTGGAATAATTACGGGATTTAGGGAATTATGGGATGCCGTAAGTGCTTTCACCGTGACAGCCATGAGAGACGAATGCGTCGACGTGCTCTCTTAAGGCACATAAGCCTCAGAGAAGAAGACCTGAAGTGTAATGGGACTGGATCATTAGCTTTAGCTCTGAGATACGTGGCATCTTTGTCCTTAGGTCCTTGTTTTTCAAATGTATCTGTTGATAGTGTTAAGAAAAGATTATGTACATGGCCCAGCTTTATATTCAAAGGTCGAGTCAAAAAGCCTGATGTATCAGCAAGGCCTGGGACACGCCGAGACGATGTCAAAGAAATAGCGCCAACTGTGTCTGACAGATGATTGCTTTCATCAGCTCACCATTACCTCTTGTCTCCTGTAAAAATCTGCACTCAAACACACTGCACAGTACTTAATGTTCTGGCTTTCTTTATTCTGTAAAGCACGGAGTTGTAATAGCTCTGGGAGAAAAGGGCAATGAAAAAAGGACAGAATTTATAGTTTAATGTCCTAAAGCTGAACCCAGTGTGGGTAAGAGAAAGTAAACCATTAGTATGGTGCTGAGTGGCTTAAATGGCTACTTCAAAGTACAAAGTGACTAAAAGTAAAAAAAAAAAGTCTATGTAATGAGAGAGCATCCATCACTTTATTTCATGTTGGCGTTTTTCAGAGCACATTTAGAATATCATACAGGAACATGAAAATCACATATCATTTATTTAAAAAGTAGGTAGTAATAAAATGGTCAAAATGCCCATAATTAGTGCTAAAACATTTCAAGTTGTATACAAGTGAGACTACTCCCTCTCGTAAAAGTGCTGTTTACTCATGTTGCTCTCTTTCTTGTTTTTGTTTCTCTACTTGTTATATCATGGAAAGCACAGAATTGTGTCATTTTTTAGTTATTTTTGACTTGATGAAAGTTATATAAATGAGAGTATAACCTACTAGACAAACATTTATGTTGTAATATTTGAATCAAAATCACAGAATCAAAGTTTTTTTACCCATTTAGTAAGAAGTGCTAGTTGCTAGCAACTGCTAGCTGAAAGGGCAGCACTGCTGTTTTCGTTTGGTGAAACATGTCTCCCACGTCGCCTACATGTGTGTCAAAGTTGAAATGAGGAGATCAGAAAGTGGAGCACTTAACGGCTTCATTAAACTACCTTCATTAAACTTCATTCTGAGCTTTAACTGTCTCAGGTCCGGGCCAATCAGGCCCACTCTGGTGCTTCATTCTCCATGCCTGTCCAGGCCCGCTTCCTAGCACCTAGCGTTTTAGCGACCCCTGCTCTTCTCAATTAGATCCAAATCGAGGTCCATCTCTTTCTCTTTCTCTCGCTCCACTCTCCAGGCTCAGAGGCAGACGCCCCTCTGCCTTGTGGGAGATAGTGGCCCTGGGCATCCCTCTCTGCTCCTGGAGCTCAGGAGTTTCATTTCCATCCCTCTGATCTAAACAAGCCCATTACCGGCAGGACACAAGCCCCAGCCCCTGGAGAAAGTCGCTGAGTTAAGCCACCGTGGCACCTAGCCACCTTCTCCGTCCGCCGGCATACGTCTAAGTGCAGGCGGCCGTATATGGAGCGTCGGGCCTTTTTTTTTTTATCAGAACCTTTGCAGAAGAGGCGAGAGGAATTGGCTCTTGTGGGTTCTGTTTATCCCTCCTCCTGTAGTCAATCAATTATGGCATCAAAGGAAGGGAGAGGAGAGAGGCACAAAGCGGAGGCGCAATGGCGGACCAAGGGAAGGAGGGAGAGGAAACGAGGGACAGAGGTGGAGGCCTCAGGATGCACGTTAGAGCAGAAGGGACAACCATAACACATGCTTTGGTCTAATCCTGGACACGCCAGAACACAAGGCGGGAAAAGGGGACGGTTGGATATGCCACCCACAAATACACACTCAAACACACACATACGCAACTGAAGGACTTGAGTGACCATAACTCAGAGCAGAAGTATTTCAGCTGTTAGGAACAATGCACATATTCATCTAATTGAGTATAGTTCTGTTAAAAAGTAACACCAATGACCTCCCTCCCTTTTCTGCTGTCCTGGGTTAACAGCTGCTGGCTCTCATGATGTAATCTGGGGTGAGTCAGCCATGGAAAAACACTTTCTGAACAACTATAGCATTGGCTAGGCTAGAAAGTTAGCCCACCTATTAAAATCTAGATTGCGTGCTACAAACATTGACACTGATGCTGTCATTTTTATGGGAAAATGCAGGTTTTCCAGCAGGAGGCACCCCATGAACACTCTCTGAACTTGAATGATGATGGTGGTTTCATTGAAATTTTCGAAGCAGACCAAATTGGCCCAATTATGACGCTAATGCTATTTTCAGAATGACTAAAAAAAGAAGTTAACAGCCCAGCCAAGAAATATAATCATATAGCTAGAGCTATAAGGAGTGAAAGGGGAGTGTTTAAGAACCCCCTGCTGTGGAAACAATTTATATCTCTATATAAGGAAGGCCACGCTGAGATAAAAAAGACAAGGCTGCATTTGCGATGTCACAAAACCCAAGTACAGCTATGACTAAAAAGGCGCATATACACACAGTAAAAATATAACAAACATGCACTATTAACCCACATTTCATTTCTGCTACATTTGTTTAAAAAAATGCATCAAATTTGATTAATGGCACTTGATTCCACCTTAATAAACTACCCCAACCATGTCTTTTATTTACAGTGTTCTTGAAAGTTTGTGAGTGGATTAGAATTTTTTGTATTTCTGCAGAAATACAACCAAAATATAATCAGACATCCTAAAAGTAGATAAGGAGAAACCAGTAGTTAAACAAGTGAGCCAAAAATATTATTCTTGACCTTTAATTTATTGAGATAACTGACCCAATATTACTTATGAGTAGTGAGTGACAAAAGTATGTAAACTTTTGCTTTCAGTAAATACCGCAACTAAACATTTTGGTTGATCAGTCCTGCACATATGATTGGAGGAATTTTAGCCCATTCCTTCATACAGAACAGAATTAACTCTGGGATGTTGGTGGGTTTTCTCACATTAACTGCTCACTTTAGGTCCTTTCACAACATTTCTATTGGCTTAAGGTCAGAACTTCTTCTTCCTTTAGAATTCATTTAGAATTCATGGTTCCATCAATAATGGCAAACCATCTTGGCCCAGATGGAGCAAAACTTTAATTTTGTTTTAGGAACTAAACTAAAAGACGTTGTTTCCATTCACAAACAATCAAAAGGACACATCATAAAGTAATTTCACTGGCCCTGCTCTTTAATAAAAGGAAGTGTTTTTACAGTATGTTTTTGGCTAAATTTCTTCACAAAAAATATCTCTCACTCGATGCACACTTTCCTGCATTAAGATCATGATAAACGAGTGGTTAACACATCATTATCACCTACTGTCCCGCCATCCACAAATGCCATGAATGCACAGGATGCCCGTGTGGCGTGCCGTCAGAAGAATACACTTAGTGTTCATCAGATCGGTGTTAGATGTGGAGCAGCTGAAGCCTGGAAATTCCTGTGTGTGTTCAACATATCTCAGTGGCCTGGGGAGACTGCAGCAGTCTGAAACATCAGACCCCAGCGCATGGAGAGGGGCCAAAGCAGACAGACATTAACGGGCGGAATCGGGAGGGAGGAGGCGGAGGAGGGGTGGGGTTTCAGCGCTGGACATTGGAGGAATGAATGGTTTCCTACAGCTGTGCACAGCGGTCAGCCCTGAACCCATTTACACACATGCAGAGAGCCGGGAGGTCCCTGAATGAAATGCATGAAGATAACAGGCATTGGACATGATTGCTGTGATTTAAAGCCTTCATCGTGAGACATAGAGCTTATTAACAGAGAGGGAAACTCTGTACAGAGTGGGATTTCTGAGGGTAGTGTTGTATTAGTAAAAAAAAAAAAGCTGAAGCTATTGTTGCTGTTTTAAATGACTGACTATTCAAAATGATAGTGTATATTTGCTCTGTAGTTACACTGCCCAACAAAAAAATGCTAAAAAAGGACACTGAAATGTAAATAAAAATATAAGTATGCTTTTTAAAGACTAACCAGGTTAATTATACAGAAAGCAATGCTGCACATTTAAATCACCACTTTCTTTGCAGTAATATATGGTAAAGATTTTTTTTCTGGTAGTTATGAACCATTTCTAATTTATAGATAAACTCTGATTAAAAAAAGTGATAAAAATGACAAAATATTATAATACACTGGAACACATCAATGATTACCCAGCTCAGACCTCTTACTTTAGTCAAATGTTTTAGCTTTAAATTGTAAGCAACATGGCAGATTAAAAACTTTTAATAAATAGCAACGCTGAGTTTTTTTAAAGTCTATTTGCAGGTAATCGATAAGGTCTACATAGACTACATAGAATCAATACATAGAAAATGTATTATAATGTATTTTAACTGTGGATGTCATGTGGATGTTTTTAAAATATTTGATAATGTGCCCAAAGTAAATCTAACACAGATTTCAGTTTGCAAATCAGTTAAATAATTAAATCTTGAGGTTTTTTTTCCCACAGTGTATATATGTTCATACTTATAATAATAGTAACAATAATAATAATAATAATAATAATAATAATAACAATGACCACAATCTGTTTTAAAGTTTTAATTGGTAACATTTACGCCAGTGTTACAGGAAAGACACCAACAGGCTGAAGGAAATTACCAAATACAAGTTTCCCACTACTCTACTACGTCATACAGCAGAATAAATTATACCATGAGAACGTACACACACATGCTGAACCCAAATGGAAAAAAGCATCAACACAAATCCTAATGAAAATGCTTAAGGGCATGGGGGCCCCAAATAGGGGGATGGACACTGGGTAATACACTTTTAAAATCCAAATATTGGTGAGCGCACATGTTAGCCATGGATGGTTTATGCAAGAAGCACTTTAGACGGGTTCCTCAATTGTTTCTTTGCAAAATGGACACAACAAAGGGAAAGTTGGATCAGTCCTTTTTGGGTCAGTTCAGTCATTAGTACTTATAATGAGACAGTTTTGTGATAGGTTGAGGCCTTATGAGGAATTCTTTGAGACTCTGGCAACCCCAGAAGCACCGAGCATGGCTGTGTTCCCCACAGTCTTATTGGTCCAACAGAAGATTCTGTCCTTCTGAAATCAGTCATTTCTCATGAAGAGTCTCAGTCTGTTCAAATTTTAGAGCAATCCACATATTGGTTGAATGAACAACTATCTGTGCGCTCATCAAGAATCCACACAATCCATCTGTCCATTCAAATGGTGGCTAGAAGTGTAAAAAAAAAATACATTTCACAATTTTTGGAAATTTTGGGAATGAAACTGCGTATCATATTTCATCAAGACCGTACCACAGTAACCAAAGATAATACACTTTGTCTTTCTATTTGTAAATGATACATATCAATCAGAAGCAAAGAAATAGAAACCAGTAAAAGTAACACAAAAAATAAAAACAAAAGAATACATTATAAGACGCACGCAGATCCCTTGTTTCATCTACCACTGAACATCTTTTTTTGTTTTAGTATAAAACATACTCTTTATAAACAAACAATAAACAATCTGCTTGGTCTACTGTACAATTCCATTTAAAAGCAACTAAATACACTTGTGTTGAGGTGTGGATAGAGCTACACAGAGGTCAAAAAATCACTAGTTTATTAAAAAAATGAGTGTGAGATTTTAAATTAAAGGAGACTACAGAGGGCCTGGTGGTTGTGATTGGACGGCTGGCGCAGGAAAAGCGAGAGCGAAGAGTAAGAGGATGGCACCACAGGAAATGAAAAGAAGGATAGAGAAATGGAAATACAGGTAAGAATTTGATGTGGCGCTACCTGTGCCCTTTAGCTGTATGAAACGATTATTTGATTTGCCAAAGTGAATGTGAATGCCGAGGCCTTTGGGCCTCTATACGCTTCCCAGGAGCATTGAAGGGGGAGGGGTAGTGGAGGTACCAGCTTGGAAGAGTGGAATGCTCCAGAAATTCATACTTGGGTCACTCCACACATGCAAAGATGTTCTTTCATCTTGAGACCTGAATTTTATACATTTTTATAGCATTTTTATAGATGACAGTATGTCAGAAACATTATAAGCAAGTCTATTTGAGATTGCTTCGCAACTCCACATGGCTCAAGGCAAGCATGTGATAATGTCAGCATGATGCTAATTGCTTGTTGTGTTAATTACTTGTCCAATATATAAGTCTTGTAGCTGCTGTGCAAGCCAATTTTGAACACTGAACAAGTTTTTGCTTATCAATTACAGTTGGAGAAAGTGGAAAAATGTTACCCCTCTTATGGACTGGTAACCTGTCCAGAGTGTTTCTCTGCATTTCAGCCTACGATTGCTAGGCTCTAGCACCCCTTGCAACTTTGTTTTAGGATGAACGGCTCAGATAATGAATGAGCAAATGAATGATTTTCACCAAAATACTCCTTTAAACCGAACTGTAACATTCGAAGGTCAAGGTAATGTCTGGTTTTGGGTTGACCAAAACGACTTTGGTCCTCCTTAACAAGTAAACCAGAAATGCACATTATTTCCCCCAAATCCTCTTTCCTAAGACAATGCCCTTTCCCCCAGGACAGCTAAAGACAGAACAGCCATGGGAGGGGTGGGACAAGGAGGGGTTTGTGGGGCAGGGGGGAGGGAGAGAGAACATTTGTCTAGCAAAAGACGACGCTAATTCCCAGCAGAATGCACTTAGCCAGACTTCCCACAGAGTGGCCAAGTTCGTACGGAATGTCAAGTGAAATATGAAAGTCAAGGTCAAATCGCTCAGGAGCACTGGGGCTCCGGGACATGGGGAAGTGGAAAACCATTGACCACACGCTAGCGCGCTAGCGAAGTACACAGCTAGCATTTCACATGAAGACTTTAGCTTCAGAGAGAAGAGAGGACAGAATGGTACAGATGTGTTAAGAAAGTAAAAAACAAAAGGACAATCATTGTAATTACAACAACTATGAAGAGGATAATTATCAGAACAATATCAATAGCAAAAAAAGGATTATCAATTTGAATGACATTGGAATTCATAGACAACTATATACAGAATGGTGGAAATACAGACAAAAATGCTATTCGTAGCAGTTCTTGGAGCGGCTGTGAGCAATCGCCTTGTACCCTTTATGAGACTGTCTGGGGTTGTGAAGAAGGGGCTACTGGAATGGAAAGTAGATTTTTTCATTTAAATACTAGGAACTATGAGGGAGCAAAGCAGCCTCACACACATAATGGAGGATCTTAGCCGGTCCTGGAGTGTGGAGCTGTGTGTATGAGTGTGTTAGCATGTGTGTGAAGCTGTAGGCCTTGTGGTGATCAGTAGGCCTGTCCCGTCTCCACCTGCAGCAGTCCCAGGACGGCGGAATGATCACCTAGCTTCATCCTCCGCTGGGTGGACAAACTCACGTTCTTAGCCAGGTAGTCCACTGCACCTGAAAACACATACATAGTGATGAGAACAGTGGAAAAAGTCACATCAGTGTTTTCAGAAGCTGTTATTTAATATCATATGCATACTTCATGCACCAGCTTCATCACTGTTACACAGTTTACAGTTATGCTTCCTTCTTTAGTTTTGCACTGGAGCTAGCCTACGAGACTAACAACTAACATATCCAGTTTTTAAAAGAGCTCTAATAGACCTGATTGTGTGGTTTCTGACACTGTGGCTGATCTTAAAACCTGAATTTTGTCTGTTGTATTTTGAAGTACCGTATTGGCCCAAATATAAGACGACTTGAATATAAGACGACCCCCCCTGTTCCAGGTTCATTTTTAGGAGAAAGGCGCAAGCTTCCCTTATTTTATCTAGTCCGTGAATATAAGACGACCCCCCTTTTTTAAGAAGTATTTTTAGAACAAAATCTGTGTCTTATATTCGGGCCAATACGGTATGTCAAGTAATCTGAGGTTATTCCACCAGTCTGAAGGAATAGTGTAATGATTTTTCACATGCAATCAGCACATCTATGTTAGATTTGTACGTGAATACTGTCTCAAAGTTTCATATATATTGACTGTATATATTGAACTTCTGATGATCATTTGTACATACAAAGGAAACATTCCAGTATTCTTAGTTCTTTGATGTGAAAAATTACCCACTAACTTACACATTTTTATGTCTTAGTTTGGAGTTTATATCTGCATTTTATTTATATGTGTATTCTGTGTCTCTGTAAAATCTGGAGCTATACCATCTCGTCTCTGTATATACAGCTGAGAAGTTTAATGGGCATGTCACACTCCACTTTTTTAAATAGCTAATAAAATAGCATTTTTTTCTCTCAGAAATTATCTGTTGTTTTAAAGTTTTGTATAAGCATTCTAAGTTTTAACATAAAAACACAAAAAGTGCTCTGAATACTAAAAGGTAACATAATACTGAATTTCTGCATTCTGAAAAAATATTACTTTTACATCCCACCCCCAGTGTGTTTTTTTGTCCAGTCCTGAGCCTGTTGTCGGTATAATGCTGATATAGATGAAGCAGAAAAGCATGGTGTCATTAAGCAATAATGAAGTGTGTGTGTGTGCATGCCACTCTTTATTACTCTTGGCATCTCAGATTTCATGCCTCCCGCACTCCTCATCCCCCCTTCATTTTCCTCATCAAACCCTTTTCATTCATCCCGCAGTCATTAAGCGGCCCACGTCGCTCAATCTCGTCCATAATTAACCTGACAGTCGCTCATCAGCGGGCCTCCATCAGCCACTATACCTTCATATTGATCCAATGTTATTCCTGTACGCATGCACACACACACACACGCCCGACTCATACACACCTCACCTGCCCCACTCCGGTTTGCCCTAGTGACAACATCAGCCACTGATTATGCTAATTCAATCAATCAGTCCTTTCCTGCCCTGCGGCGAGTATTTGAGTGTGTTTTGCCCAAGTGTGTGTGTGAGGGAGAAAGTGAGAGAGGTGGCTAAAAGGACAGTGGCACCCCGGGGGTGTGGGGGGTGGTTGGCTTTGAAGTGGCCCCCGTGCCCGTTTTCCCAGTGGAGCACAAACGAGTGTGACTAACCCAGCCGCCTCGAGGCAGTGGAGCACTGCTTTATCAGGAGCATGTGTCTGCCACACTGGCCACAGGGGTCAGGGCAGGAGGAGGCTGGAGATTCGGCCCTCGATCGCCCCGACTCAGCGCACTGACTGCCCCTAAAGGAAGCAATTAGGATTGCGGGGACTGGATAAGGGAGTTCGGAGCCACTGGGCTAAGCCAGCGATGGGCTACTTCAGGTGAAAGAAAACTAATTAATAACCTTCCCTGAATAATTGTATATTAGAAGCGCTGGTGATTTAGCCTCTTCATTTAGGCCATGCCTTAGACGACTAGACTGGAAGCACTTTTTAAGATGGTAAAGCTAAGGCTGTTAAATGATTCCATTCAATTAAGATTCTTTAGGAAATGATTCAGAGCAACATGAAATCCAAAATTTCACCCATCGATTCAATTAATTAGGCATGCTTCAGAGGTATAGTCAGAAACACACTGACTACATGTGACTGAAGGAATGCAGCCTTTTCAAAAAGAGCCATGCGTCCTTCTGATTAAGTGTTACCAGGGGTAAAACCTTTATACGTAAGTTACTTCCAGGCTGCTACTTACTTGAATGAAAAGAGACCAATATCACAATCCTATTGTAACACTTCATAGCACTCAAAGCCACAACGACCATATTTTAATTTTCATGCTTTGCTTAAGGAACAAGTAAGAACAGAAAATGGGTTCAAGACGGGTTCACAATCTCACAGTTTATGTGCTGCCACGACCTATGTCTACGGACTGGCCACTGAAAATAAATAAAAACATGAAATGACAAGTTTATCAACAGAACACTAATCCAAATGAGTGCAAAATCCAAACTACATGGATGCAAAATGAAGGAATAACAAGACACCATCTCTTCTTTGGATTTTTCTCTGCACACATCAAAAGCACGATTTCCAGAGTGAAAGTCATCTTGTTCTGTTTATGCAGCACCAGCGCAGGCTGATGACATTTTGTTCTTCTATACTGACTTGCACCGTAGCTTATGACTCAGTAGAGTAATCATCGTACATCCACACACCTTCACACACACACTATCATGCATCTACACACTATACACATATCATCGTACATCTACACACCTTCACACACATCATCGTGCATCTACACACCTTCACACACACCGTCGTACATCTACATACATGTCGTACCCAAGTATATTAGATCCATGTCACACAGTATGATTTGTAATAATTTTATAGGATTGCTGAAGATGGCCTGCATGGTTCAGTTCAGCTCGTATTTACCAAGTTTGATAGATGTGCTGAATTGTGAGCTGTGCATATCTGACCTGTATTGTAAGAGAACGCCAGAAGGAGCTTCTGGTATAGAATGCTGAAAACTACAACCCTGTCAGGTCTTATTTCACACAGTAGTGTCGATACTTACTCTGGCCGTACTGGCTGTACTGGTAGCCAGCAGTGACGGGATCCACGCTGTAGCTGGTGGCGCTGTAGGTTGGGGGGCAGTAAGACTGTGAGGAGGCCAGGCTGTCCACACTCTTAATGGTATCAGAGCGCTGGCTGCAGCTGGCTGAGATGGGGTTAGAGGCCTCCAGGCCGCCGTGGAGTGGCGAGATGGAGAAATCATGCTGGGGCTGAGAGGGCACGGCACTGGGGTTACTCAGGATACTCATAACCTGGATAGAAAGAGAGAAAGAGATTTAATCCATTGTATATTATATGACCTGATCTACCACATTTCTTCTGTTGATGTTATGGAAGTACCACTTCAGACCAAAAGAACATTTCAGTGATTCAGTGAAATTATTATTTATAGTTATTCATTTGTAATAATTAAGACATGAATGTTTTTTCATTATGAAGCTACGAACATAATATAAAAGTTAGGAGCCTTGTACCTTGTTGCTTTACCTAGTGAAGCATAGACTGTGCTCATAATCCTCAAGCTTATCATCAGTGGTCAGTTTCTGACCACAGAGCCAAATCTGGCTGGATGTTTTAGGTTGGGGACCACTTACAACCCAACAGCAATTCTGACGAGCATAAAAACCCACTGTGTTTGATACGCTCAGCCCAGCGCCAGGTACAGTACCATGACTAGTACCATGTCAGCGTCACTGCTGTGGTCTATTAACATCTGGACTACAGTGGTCCTGTGGTCAAAGGATGAACAGGATAGAGAACAAGTAATGAAAAGTGGATGATAACAGCTACATTCTTTTATTACAATGTTCTAGCTTAGATATCACTCTGTTTTGACAGAGAAAAATGAAGAGAGTACCAGGCAAACAGCAAGGCCTCTCAGACTGATCAGGAGGACCAGAGAGAGAGTGCGAGAGAGAGAAAGCAGAGGAAATGGCAAAGCATGAGCGAGAGAAAAAGGGGGAAAGAGAGAGCATAAAAGAGTGAGAGAGAGAAAAAGTGAGAGAGAGAGAGAGCGAGAGAGAGAGACAGAGACAGAGAGCGAGAGGGGTGTTAGCCAGCACCTTGTCCTGAGGCCTCTGGTACAACAAGCACTGAGGGAGCCCTGCACTCATGAATAATAATAAGAAGAGAGCACAGAGGCCCAAAACCCAGTCAAGTACGTGTCTCTCCAATCCAGAACACTTTATACAGCCCATCACAACTGAAACCTTCATTCTCAGGTGTCCTGATTTGTCAGGGGACAAATCATTCTAATTTGAAGTTGTGACTATGGAGAAGGTGCAATTATTACTCCACTGAAGACTCACTGAAGATCATTAACCGTTTCTGATATATGTCAATATTCTACATTTTATATGTTCCTCTTTGAGTCCATTGTGAAGAGACTTATGTAAACAGCAGCAGATGGATATGTATGGATAAAACTGTTATGTTTGGACTGAAACCCTAAAAAAGTTTTTTTTTAAATCAGCCACTCCTTTTGGACTCATTTTGGAGTTCTGTACAAGTACAATGATCCATATTCTTTCGTACAGCCAGGTACAAAGCACATCTGATCTTTTTCACCACATCTTCCAACTCAATGACTTGGATGGTCTGGAACTCATCACTTTATCATGAATAGGCAACTAAACCTCTGAAGGCTAACCATAGGTAAGTATTTTCAAGAGAACTACAGATGCATTTACAATGGGCTGTTTTTTCAATCATATATATATAAATGGGCAGAATGCACTAGAGAAGTGAACATATATCTTGATGTTTACATAGTGCATTATAGCCTGCTCCTCATTTAAAAAAAACAAGGATAATATCACTTTCCATGACACAGAGCGCTTAAAGGCATTTGATGATGGAAGCAAATAGTTTCTACTAAATAAACGGAGCCTTCAACTTAAGCAAGATATGGGGTTCCTTACTGAAATGTGGTTTCTTACTAGAACGATGCTGTTAAGGCATCGTAAAATGTATATGGATGATTTAGCTCCTTTGCACGCTACATGTGGTACAACGGTAAATGGAGAGTGAATTGATAAGACAATACAGTTGCCAGTGAGTACTGGGTTATTCTGGCAGAGTAATGCCAGATGTGGGATAGAGTCTGGATTGAAATGGGGGGGGGGGCTGTTTAGCAAGACCAAAAACACTCTGAACCTGTCCTACAAACAAGATAGTAAATCTTTAACCTGCAGGACAGATCACAGCATATTTTGAGGGTTTTATGGGGCTAGCCCTTTCAACGTCCTGGGAGATGAGGTCTGAGAAGAGAGAGAGAGAGGGATAGATCATGGAGAAAGAGGGGTGGGGAGATGCCTCGCGCATGATCTCTCTCTCTCCTTCTTCCTCTCTTTGTCTCTCGCCCCGCATCAGGTTCGCATTGTCTCTCGCTACGCTATGCTGGCCTTTGGCCTCCCTGGCTGCTAAACCAATTAGTCCATCACTGAGGAGCTGCTTAAACACGCACGCACACAGACACAACTTAACCGCACTTCCCACAGACACACATGCTCCCCTCTGACGGCTCCTCTCCGAGCGAGTTTTAAACGCAGTTTAAACTCAACAGCCTGCGGCGGGGAAGTGAAAAATATGGACCCCGAGAGTCGCAATTCAAGCCGCCTTTGTGGAAGCAGCACGCGCGCTCCAGAGCAGCAGAATTAATCATATTATGATAAATATTCCACAAAATGCTTCTCCCAGGAAATATGAAGCACTTGAGGCACATCAGAGCCTTAAAGCTGGTTAGCCATTTCCTCATGTTAATTCTATCAGTATGGACCCCCCCCCCAGCTCCCCCCACCAGTTCTTACACTCATATACACACACACACACACACAGCACACAGCACACATGTGACATGGATCCACATAAGCTGGAGTTTCATAGACCCCCTCTCCCGCTTCAGTTGGGACACATGTGATGAACCCATTTGGACAAGAGATTGGTCCGCTTCCTGATTAAAATGGATTAGTGAGCGCGAGAGCACAAGTAGCCCTTGTCAGGACGCAGCGGCGGGCAAGAGAAGAGAGAGGGCCCACGGGGGGAGGTGAGGGGGTGTTGGTAGGGATGTGGGACTGACTGGCTCGTCGGGGGTCCAGGGAAAGCAGCTGGAGGGGTGGGACAGATTTAGTCATCAGTTAATTGAAGCTTGATTACACCGCTTCATTTTTTATATGCACATTAAATTAAAAAGCGCCAGACAATCGAGGCCCATTCCTCTATCAGTGCCTCTAATTATAAGGCTGCAACTTCGCGAGGAGTTCCTTAACAGGAGGAAGAAAATGACCTCTTTTGGAGAATGACTGTCAAGCAACTTTTTTGCAGCTGCACTAAACCAGCCAAGCAGAATCCAGTCAATTTCTACTATGGTTTAAAACTTTTTAAATTCAGAATCATGGCATATTGCTGTTATGTGTAAACACTCACCACTGTTTTAATTAGCATATTTACTTCTTGCTTTCTCTTATTGCCGACTTTACTAGAAAATATAGCACTGTACAGTGCTATGCAGAAGTATGAAAATGTCCAGTTTTGTTGGTTTTCTAAGTAGAAGTAACTGCATATCCTGCACACATGAAAATACCATTTTAAAATAAAATTTAGTGCATGATCTCCATTTATTTAGTATGGAAATATAAATGTAGGAATAAAATATAGCATATAAAATGTGCCATGTGCCATTTTATTTATCACCATTATCATAAATACATCAATAAACAGTCATAAACAAAGTATGTGCACCCAAACTTTTGCATGTGGCTTTTGCATAGGTGTACAATTACACGTCATGGCCCATCTGTTGCTGCACTGTCTGTCAGCTATCCCATTCATCTTAGGTCAGTTTCTAACCCCTGGACCACTTTTTACATGGTATTTTATGATTGGTAGAGCCCTTTCAACACACCAGTGGTACATAGGCGTGTGTGTGTGTGTGTGTGTGTGTGTGTGTGTGTGTGTGTGTGTGTGTGTGTGGAGTGTGGAGTGTATCTTGCCTAGTGTTTTTTACAGATATTCTCTAAAAAAATCAGAAAACTTTACTGATCCCGAAGGAAATAGTTTGTGTTACGACTGCACAGACACACAGAGATACAAAGACGAGAACAACGTAAATTATGATGTCCAAATAAAACCAATAAAAACTATGTAGAAAACCCTAAAAATGATATAAACTATGCTGGGTGTTAATGCTGGGTATTACTGCTATGGATAAGTAACTTGCTAAAAACATAAATAATGGTTAGGAGTCTGTTACTGCAGATAATAGAGATCAGTAGTAGATCAGTAATATTGACATAGTGATATTTCACATGGTAAGACTATTGCACATAATAAGATATTGCACATGAAGAAATGATGTAGCACTCAGTAAGAACACTATACATTATACTGCACACAGATACAATATAGTTTTTGTTTAATAAAGGTTACACCAACCTTGGGTTATTTTGTCTACTCTGGGCTTTCAGTGATGGACAGTATATCGACAGTGTAGTATCTTTTTAAGAACAACTGTCCTCCAAGCCATTCTTGTATCACATGGTTTTTCTATTCAGCTGTGAAGTTGTGTAAGATCCTTCAAGTTGGGTTGTGGGTTGGTTTGACCTTGACGCTACTTGGTCAAACGTATGAGTGCTTGCTGCAGGCGGGAGATTAGACCCTTCACCTGAGCCGAGATATCATTACAAATCTGCTCGCCCCGGGACGCTAATGTAGCTAAATAAACAAAAATCAATAGCATTCGCACTCTTCATCTGATAGGGGAGCTGAGCCTAATCTGAGATATCTCCAGTTGGAATAGGAAAAACAAGCATCTTTTGGCTATCACTGCTCTGACGTCGATAAAAGCTGAAAAAGAAGGACCGTACTGAGTAACGAAAGAAGAGCTGTACTGAGTAACTACTTCCATTTACTCTGTGACATGTATTTAAATACAGTTTTGGTATAGCTCTTTTACCTTTATTATATTTTCTTTAAGCCTTTTAAAAAGGTTTTTACACTTTACATCACATTTACAAAACAAAATACCTTTTTAAATCCACTGGAAAGTTGGGATCCAAAAATGGTTCTTCTATGGCCACAAAGATGCATTTTTGGAACCATACATTTTTAAGAGTGTAGATGCTGGATGTACCAAGACATTCTACTGTAGTTCTTAGGGGTGCAACGATATATCGCGGTACGATACAAAATGTCACGATATGTAACGTCGAGTCTTACCGCCAGGTTTTTTTTTACCTAGATTTTGATATCAGTATTTCAAAAGCTTGTGCCTTAAAAGGGGTTAAAGATAGACACACTGTAAATTAGAAAAATGTCGGGTATGACCCAAAGTTTATGTGGAGTATAAATGTACTTATGTAATTTGCATATTACGACATCATTATAACGTTTATATACCAACAGGCTCATCAAAGCCCTGATACACTTCCTGGTTTCTCAAATAAACTCATCGGTATTTCCAGCCTTATTCAGATCCAGATCACCCCTGCTACCTCTCTTACGTCTCCCAGTTCAGAAAATAACATTCAGTTGTTGTTTTGAATACAGAAGGTTTTTTTTATTAAACCTTGAAATGTGTATTGTATGTACAACAAAGAAAGTTATTGAAATTGGTTAACGTTTTTGAAATAAATCTGTTATTTGAATTTCAGTTTCATTTTTAAATTTTGTTCAAAATATCGTGATACATATCGTATCGTGAACCCAGTATCGAGATACGTACCGTATCGTGACCTGGGCATATCGTTACACCCCTAGTGTGTGTGTGTGTGAGTGTGTGTGTGTGTGTGTGTGTGCCATGTGAGTTGAACTGGTGACTACTGAAAATAATTAAGCCATTTTCCCACTGTTATGTCTGGCCGCACGGGCAGAGGCGATTACGCTCATGGTTGACAGCTCAGGAATGACAGGTGTTTTGTGCTGATATTAATATGTGTCATTTAATGGGGGATTTAGAGCCATTACGTTAATCTCTGCCTACAGTGAAACCACAATTATAGCCAGCGTCACGAAAAATTCAATTAAGTAAGCAGACTCATGAGCTGTATGGAAAACGTTTTAATATGCATATATAATATCAAAGCCGCTTTGTATTGTCCCCATTTTTACTGGTTAATTCTAATGAGCTGAATCCTCTGGTGGATAAGGGGAGGGGGGTGAGTGGCACTTGTGTTTCTTTACCTTGCATGACTTCAAAATGATGATGCCTGAGTTCTTGTAGTTCTTTTTCTTCTTCTGTTTTTTGGGGTTAATGCATTCAAACTCCACCTGCAGCGTGTAACACAGAGTAAACTATGAAACATGTGATAGACACACCTGAGAGGAAGGCAAGTCTCCAGAGATGTTCATAAACATGCCCCAAGTTTATTTGCTAGGGTGGTAACTATCTGACCTCATAACAGTTACACTGATGCAATGAATTCACAAAACAGAAAATACAGCCACTTCAGTTTCTCCATAGTTTGGCCGCAATATGAGCACATATTTCATTGACCATTACTCAAATTAATTATAATAAATTACAACATTAAACACAACAAAGTCGATACAGCTGAATTGTCCCTATTAAAAGCCCACTGTATGGGCTGAGATCCAACCTGTATTCTTCAGTGAGATACTTTAGAGGATTTGCGCTAAACAGTCTTTTGGCCATCTCTGTGTGAGTGAGGAGTACGCGAGAATGTTCCTGACAAGAAACCTCTCATTCAGACACGTCTTCTGTTCAGAAACGACAGCCCCCAGGCTCTTCTGTGAGTATGAGCAGCCCTCTCTGAGTCACAGCGCTACAGAGCTGAGATATGGGCTTACTGTGAACTAAGGGGGTAAAAAGGAAATGACAGAAAGAACTAGCTCCATTTTAGAAATGACACAAAATCAACAGGCTGAAATGGCTGAAAAGTGCTTAATCAGGCTGCAGATGCTTGAGAACAGGGAGAAAGCGTGCTGATGTAGTGTGTCCCGCCCACTGCTGTTTTCTCTAAGACCACAGATACACACTTGCAACAGGCAGCACATCCCTGATCTGGAAAACAAGGGAGCATTAAATGAAGCATGATTTGCATCCCAAAAGATACTGTAACGTTATCCTCTCTCTCTCTCTTTCTTTCAAAATCTGCTCTCGCTTCTTACCATCTATCCCACTTACTCTGCTCTACTGCATTCTCCACCTCTGACTGCCTGAGTGCATCGTTGTCTTTTGCTCATTCTCTCTCCCTCTCTCGCTCTCTCTCCCTCGTTCTTTTTCAGCTTCATTATGTTAGATAATGAAGCGCAGACAGCTTTCACACAGAGCGCACAAGGACGAGCCCCACAAACCCATGAGAAGTTAGCTCTCTTTCCCGTGCTTGTGCATAATGAACAGATGCTTCCTTAGTAAGGGAAATGAATTGGCAGTGGAAGCTTTATGGTTAAGTACCATTATTAGATCTGTGGCAAGCCCCAGATGCAGCTCACCTCTGCTGAGTTTTGTGCTTCACTCATCTTGGTGACAGTGGCCAGAAACTCCCCAATGAAGTCGTGGCCTCCGTCATTGTCATAGTCATAACACTGCACCTGAGAAAACAAATACCGCACCTGAGAAAACTGCTAAAAGATTATACTATAAGCATTTCAGTAATCGTGTAATTGAGTGACATTGTGTGACAATAATGGCAGTACATACTACCATTTTAGCCCAGATTTTCCTGTCACAGACCGAATTTTACAATCTATGACAAATTCTCTCAGCTTGGTTACAACTCACTGCACACAATAGCTACACTCGCTACTGTGTAATGTGTAGAGATGGGTGAAATAATACAGAAGCGTTTCTTTTGAGAACTGTTTGTCATGTGAAAATAGACACAATGAGCCAGATGCACATAAGCATGACGGTGCAGCTAAAAGCATGCCTTGATGTGACTGCAAGATACACTTACAACATGCCTAAAAATAACCTCCAAATGACCAATTTCGCATAAGCTCACTTCATAAATTACCAGGAGCCCCGGGAAATAACTATTTGCTCATGAGCCACAGGGTTTAAAACGCTCAGTGAAATAATGTCGTCGTAGAGTCATCAAGCTAGAGACAAGCAAGATAATGAAAGTTCAGTAACAGACAGGCAAAATGCGTCCTAAACATTTCATCACTAAATGAACAATTTATATGGCACTATATAAACATACAAAGTATTTTGCCAAAAGAGGGCTTCAAATACAATTCATGGATGTCCACATTTACCAGTGTATGTTGTAGAAAAATAAACAACTCCTCTTTTTATGTGCACCCAAAGACATGATGGTGCTGGGACAATATCCTTGGTGTCAAAAAGAAAGTAGAGTGGGAAATTCAGAGACAAGAATCACAAATGCCCCGACATTTTCAAGAGTGTTTGAAATTCTCAGCAATTGTGAAGTGTGAGCACAAACATGACAAGTAGTAAGAACTGCGAAGAGCGACAGCCAATAAAAGCTAGAGGAGGAAACTCTCAAGAAGTGAGCCGCACGTAGCCAGAACAACCAGCCCGGTGAAAGAGAAAGGTGCCACATATTGACTCAGAGGCTGCTCAGCCTATCATTACTACAGTTAGGAGCAGCCTCACAGGCAATATTTTCAGCACTCCGCTGTGTCTGTGAACCCAGAAAAATTAAGGGAGGCTTGCAGACCTCTGGCAGCACAGATCCTTGCTTGACTTGAAGTCTGATAATGAGAGGAAATATTGTGCAGAAAATAACAGCTTACCAAGTATAAGACCTACCTTAATGTTTCTGTCCACATCGCCATTACAGAGAGAAATAAGTGGCACGGTAAAGGGCTTCCACACTGGATCCAGAGTGTTCTTTATCACCTGCCACACAGTGAACAGATAAGACAATGGAAAAGTTATTTCCCCTCTCTGCACACACATACACATAGTAATGCACATGCCAGTTAGATAGGTTAAGAGATAAGATAAGATAAACCTTTATTAGTCCCACAAGTGGGAAATTTGTTTTGCCACGGCAGAAAGTGGACAGCACAAAGTTAAAAATTAAGAAACAACAGAATAAAGTAGAATAAAATAGAATAAAAAAAATAAAACAAATAAAAATCAAAATCAAATAAGAATAATGGCGTGTTTACTCCAGCAGCTGATTATGCTACTGTTATGTAGTTTATATACAATGTAAATACTCACACCTTCTAGATTAGTCAATTCAGCTAATTTAAGGTGCACCTCGTTCTGGACAGGTGTACATTTGTGCACACTATGCTTGTATAATATCCACAGAAAACCACAGACAATAGAATGAGATGCTCCAGTGTTTCCTGTGGATCAGAAGGTTTGGCGTAGTGGCAATGTAACAGGGTGGTGTTGGTGCCGGGTAGGTGGTGGGAGGGTGAAGGGAGTACTATTGATTAGTGACTACTGAAAAAAATGCAGCCTGTTCCTCCCTGAGCTCTATGTTCTATCCCTAATCCATATTTCCTCTCTGTCTCTGTCCGTAAACAAACACTTAACACTAAATCAATTTTATGAATTAATGGAGGCTAGTTAGTTTTCAGTGAAAAGCACAATTTTTTAGTGGTAGCTATATTAAGGTTTTCTGTGGGAAGTGAGTCTCTTCTCATGTGTAAAAGAAGAACCAGCACTTTGCTGCAGCCACAGAAACATTTATGCCATTAGTGGTAGTTGCGTTACTTTATTCAGCCATGAAGTGTGTAAATTGGCTCAGGTTGCAATGTAGTAGTTACTGAAAAGTAAGAGAATCTAAGCTAAGTCAACCAAACTTGCACCTAAAATGGAGAGAGATCAGAATCGAGTGTGGGGGGGGGGGGGGGGGGGGG
>JBBPCY010000136.1:10006826-10047008 GCA_037974405.1 Brachyalestes nurse
GATACATATCGTATCGTGAACCCAGTATCGAGATACGTACCGTATCGTGACCTGGGCATATCGTTACACCCCTAGTAGTTCTATATGAAGCACAGAAATTGAGGAGCATTTGAGCCCCATATTTTCTGTCCACAATATGTTTTTGACTAGGCTACACCCTAAATGACACCCTAATAGGCTCCTTGTTCTATATAGAACCTTGATTTCTTAAAGAGCCATTTGAATGCTCTATGCTGGAATATAATATTGAGTGTAAAAAAAACATTTCAAAAATATTATAATGTTAATTTAAAGTTCTATGGTAGCATAAATTCATTGTGATATGAATTTGATTCATTTGATACACTTGTAAGAATTTCATTGAATTGTGAATTTCATACTTGTATACTTGATGCATAGTAATGCTTTAGTGCAGTGTAATAGAAGTATTATTAAATTAGTATTTTAGTATAGTTGATTACACTTACCCTTGGTTGAAAGATTTGTTACAGGACTGAATTGGATTTTTTTCTCTCTCACATTCATTTTCTGCTTATATCAGCACCCAATTCCATTTTTGAACATTGCTGTTTCTAGGTTAGGCTACAGATCTACAACCTGCTGCTACTAATTCACTCTATTTGATCCTACTACTGGTAACTTCAGACTTTATTGCTTAGTGGATAAGTCTGTATTCTTCTGCTTCTTATATGTTTTTTGTTTCTCCACAGTGATATTCTTTTATTCTCTATTACAATAAAGGATGGCTCCCCTTTTGAGTCTTGGTTCTTTTCAAAGTTTCTTCCTGCAGTTTTAGCTGTTTTGCAACAATGTCAGTTGTAAAAAGTAAAAAAAAAAAAGAATAATTTGACATGACTTTACTTGACTTGACTGCCTACAATCATACTTCGCCATTTAGTCCTCTGCAAGTCTGCTTCACTCTTTCTTTTTACCCACTCGTTCTCTTTTTCTTTCCTTCTCTCCTCAGTCTTCTTTCTCCCTCCCTCTCACTTTATCCAGCTCTATCTTCTGTAGCGTGTTTTCTCATTTGTTGGCTGACTTTGTGTGAGCCATGTGCGCTGCAGATAACCGGCGCAGGACTCTAGTGTTTAAAGGACAGCGCCTCGGGGCGTCCTCTGCCTCTCACCCTTCTCTCTTTCCCTCTCTCTCTTTCTCACTCCCCCCGATAGATTACTCAATAAATAATAATAATAAAAAAAACTAATTAATTCTCCCAACTTCTGAGAGCCTCCAGCCTGCAGGCGTCTGGAGCGCGAAGCCGTAAATTGATACAATGTGCATCCTTTCAGATAAACAAACAGTCCATTCGCAACACACAGAAAAGGATTCTTTCATACTAGCCTAATTCCTCTAACAGTCAAATTATGCATTTTTTTGTGTACTTCGATGTTTGACGAGTCTTTCTCGTGCACAGTTCAGCTCCAGAAAAATAGCTTGACAACCGTCAGGCTAAAAAAGAATCTGTACGACGCAGATGAGAATGTTTCAAGAGGCAATTTAACCAAAAAGAGAATGCTAAGCCTTTGTCAGAACCGTGGGGGTCTGCAAGATTACATTTTACCAAGTGAAAGTGGAGGAACAGTTTGGGATTTGGTAAATTGTAAGTGGGCAACTATTTTTGAATGGCAGTTTAAAGCTACAAAAAAATTTGGTTGTACCTTCAACCCTTGGTTTGAGACAAAGGAAATGTTATAAATGTCCCTAAAACAGGACCATCCAACTGCAACATTGGCTTAAAATAATGTTTAGAAAGAGAGAGAGGAGAGAATACAGAAAGGGAGCTGGAGTTTTTACACTATTTCACTCCCGATGCCAAATTACATTAGCCTACTAGCTCCAGTTCAAGACTAAAGAAGTGAACCTCGCCAATCATGTCTTTGAACCAGATCCATTCATAAATTTGATCTTAGCTGAACTATTGCTGTAAATATGATCAATCTTAACTCCAAATCCTTAACTCAAATCCTAATACAGTCTACCATACCATACAACAACCATAGTCTGCTGTAGTCATTCCCTCACTAGTTACTAAATCAGTACTAATTCATTGCCATAGAACTTCAGTCCTATAGAACTGATGGTACCTGATATGAGCTTATTATACTATGTTTCTCATTTGTATTTTGAATCTTTACATTTTATTGTATCTTTTACCCATTTATCCATGTTCATTTGCACTATGCTGTATGTAAATTTCACTATTATATGTTTATTATATGTTATGTTGTTTCTTTTATAGTCAGTGGTGCTAAAAAAGAAGCATAAATTTGATTTTAGCTGAACTATTGCTATATGATCAAAAATTCCTAAAGAAGAATTCCTAAAGAAGAACAAGCTTATGAAATTGTAACTCTATTCTACTCCAGGCGATACGAAAAAGCACCTTTACGACATAATGTATAAACAAAGGGATTCGGGAGGCAGCAAGCTGCAGAAAGACAGCGAGAGTGTAAGCAATAGTAGACAGTGGATTGGTGGTTGGTGGGGGTGTGAAGTACAAAGGCTTCAGTGGGACCAAGTTAGCCTCAGGACTAGCCTGCCTGCAGAGAAGATAGCAGAGGCCTCAGTTCCCAATACTAGACTGGGTGCCAAACACACACACACACACACACACACACACTCCTAATCTGGCCCACAGTGGATTATGAGGCCCTTGTCGCTGCTATCTCCCCCTTTCCCAGTCCCCACTGCCCTCCGGTGGTACCTTCAAGTTTAGAAGAGGTCAGGGGGGCAAAGCACGGAGAATGCGCCCTCCAAGTGTGTGCGTGTGCGTCCGCGAGTGTGTGCGAGTTATCGGAGACAAGCAGAATAACATCTCGCACCTTCACTGATCTGCCAGCCTGATACCCGCCTCAGCTGGAAATTGCGAAAGATTTTCTTCCCTTCGTAGCTGCTATCGCATGTGGGTTGATGTTATAAAAGGGAGACCTGAGGGGGTGATTAGAGTCGGGACAGTGGTGGGAAGGGGGGGACCGGGGGAGAGTATTATAAATAAAAATGTTCCTTTCATTTTTTAATTCACCCGCCTTATAGACAACCTGTATTCATTTTTCCGTTTAGCTTTATGTATATCCTATGGATACAAGTTATATTACACATTTTATTTAAGCTTCCTTTCTCGTGGATTCATTAACCCCCTAAACTCTAAAGGGTCTATACCTACCACCCCAAACTACATAACTTATTTATTAGTTTCTTAATAGTTACTGAATAATTTATCATATATAGCAAAAATAACATGTCGTGATTTTTGCTAACTGACTTATAGGCCTGAAGTTTAAGAGAATCCTAGCAAATTTCAAAATGCCTAATCCATGCAGTGGTTTGGTGTAAAATGTGGTTTGGAATGAAAACTGGGATCCTATTTTGTTATTTTAAAACATTCTACATGTACCCTTCTACTGTGACGGAATATTTAAAAATATTTTCTGTTAAAAGTTCTCAAAACAATGTCTTGGGCATCAGGGAACACTTTTCTACTCAAATTTGCATAATAACTTACTGTAGCTTTTAGAGGAATTAAACGTTTCAGACATCTGGTTCAAATCATATCCACCGAGATCCATTCCGGCATTGCAAGTTTCTCTAGAAATGAACCTTTCACCTCAAACGGTTTGTTTTTTTGTGTAATATAATGATTTTATTACTAAGAAATGGAAATGTTCATTTTAAACTGTAAAGCTCCACAAGTGGGCCCTCACAATTCTACATCCTCATAACTAAAGCAGATTAGTTTCAGCATACTTACCCCATCATTTATAGTTACTAAATAATAAGCTGAATGACTGAAATAACCAAATAAAAAGGTTCCAGTTTAAAAGGGTTAAGTGGACAAGCTTCTCTTGATTATGTAAGACCATGGTTTTTAGTCAAATATGAGCCTACCACACACACACACACACGCACACACACCGGTCAAATCTCAGTGGCCTTGCCCTGCTCTCACATTGCACATTTATCAACTGGTGATCAGGCGTTTTTGTACAAAATCTGCCACGCAGAAATCTCTACCACCACATCCCCCAACCAGCCCCTCCCCTAAAGCCGGCTGGCTGTCCTAGCGCAGCCCCCATCTGAGGAGACAAAATGACTATTTAAAAATAACAGTGGTTGCATAAATTCAATTAGGGGGCTTTTGGTCACGGTGGAAAGCGAGCGCAGGGCAATTAACGGGCCCACGACCGTCCCAGCCAAGCCGACTGGTGGCAGGGAGCAGATGACGGGGGCTGAGCTGGGTGTCACTGCCTTAATTGGCCGCAGCACATTAATCAAAAGTGAAAAGAAGCTTCCGCCTTGGAGAGAAGGGCAAGAGAGGGACTGGGGAAGGTGGGGGAGGGGGAGAGGGGGAGAAGGAAATGAAAGAGAGACTGACCTGCGAGGTGCTGAAGGGATGAAGCGAAGGTGTGATAATTGTGTACAATTAGGACTCTGATTGGCACTGACAGAATCTGGGCACTGACAAGGCCAGCCACAGATGAGAGCCATTAGTGGCCATTGGAACAAGCTGTCACTCCTCACAGCCGCTTAACTGCATCAAACAGGCCGCATATGGCTCTCTGAAGCTGAGGCTTTCTCTCTCTCTCCTTTGCTCGACTGAACCCACCTTCTACACTAATAAAAGCTGAAAAGGACAGATAACCCACCGCCCATCACACACACACACACACACACACACACACACCCATGACATTCGTCCTCTCAGTTCGGCACTCAACAACACTGATTGTAGAAATCAGCTAGTAATCAGTTTAAATGGTAACATTCGGCTTAAATTCCAGGACTGTTATTTACTTGGTCATATTAAGAATTATTATTTACTAGCACCTTCAAATTAGTACATAAATGCCTTGCTCTATAATGCTATTTAAAGTTCATGATACATGTCATTCCGACACTATAAAGCCAATAAAGGATAGTGCAGTTGTGATGGAGAGAATGTGATAGAAAACAGCAGGACACATAATGGTCCACTAATTCGATAAACGTCAATTACTTAATCAATGATGGCAATAATAGTTAGTTGTATCCCTACTGTTAGTATCTAAGGTCAAAATGTATGTCACATAACAGCTTTTCTTTTCTCCACAGGTTTCCTTTACTCTCTGGGGGTGGGCAATGGTGGGGGTCAATAAAACGGTAAGTGGGATATGCTAGCTTAGGCCGCGGGTGGCTACCTTTTAAACCAGAGGTCACAAATCTGCAAACTATTTCATTCCAATCAGGCAGACACTGACCTGATTTCGCGTGTTTAATTTGCCCTCTATTAGGATGCAGTGGCAGAGTGTGTGGGGCGCGATCCTCTATTCTCTGCTAGTGATATGCTTGACTGGCTGTGGGATGGATTCAGCAAGCAGGAACAAGAGAAACACACACACACACACACACACAGAGCACACAGCTCTCACTTCACGACGGCGCTTCAGCCAATTTTATCATTCCAGAAAAGAGCTTGCAGTGAGAGAGAAAGAGAGAGAGAGAGAGAGAGAGAGAGGAGAGAATACAGAAAAGGAGCTTGAGTTTGGGGGGGGTTGTTTGCTAAAAACAGCAGGGGAGCGTCCCAGTGAAAAATGTCAGGTCAAATTGTTCTTGACAGTGTTAATATCTGCACCTCATAGCGATAATTACATGTAAATAAATAGTGAAATAGCTCTCAGCTGGAGGCGGAGAGCAAAGGGCTGCTTCCATGAGCCAGCCAGCTGGGGACCCCAACCTACACACACACACACACACACACGCATACACACTTTACACACCAGAGAGAGAAGGCTAGGGTACAGTGACCCAGAGTGATGGATATTTAGTGACCTGAGCTACATAAAAATAATGAAATGCAATTGGATAATAACAGTTTTGCACCTGACAACTTACCATAAACCTAACAGTAATACCAGCAGTCCATAAATCGGCTTTAAATCCTAATACTGTCTAACACACCATACAACAGCCACAGTCTGCTGTAGCCATTCCCTCATTAGTTACTAATACAGTACTAATTTATTGCCAGTTCCTGTCAAACGGCTGCTACTTGACTCAGACACATTGCACTATATGTTACCCATTTGTGTTTTGCATGGCTATACTGGATTGTATTGTTATTTTATCCAGGAATGCATGTTCATCTGCACTGTTTGTTTATTTCCCCTGTTATATGTTTATATTTCTTTCCTTTACTCACTCATGTATGATAACAAAGATGTTGACCCTGAACTGTAGTTGTATAGTAACTGGCGTTCAGTACTATTAGGTATCACAGACAGCTAGAATTCACTCTGTTGATATGCTGCTCTACCAGACGTAATTCTGTAGCAGCAGAGGACTGGAAAAGTGTCAAAGGCTCCTAACAGCAGGGTGCCAGTATGTGAGAGAGGGAAAGTGAATGTGTGTGTAAGAGAGAGAGAAAAATTGAGAGAGAGAGAGAGCAAGAGAGCACTCCTTGCAGTATTAATCACGTCCATGCACCTGTCAGAGTGGCATGTGGAACTAACAGGAAGCACATTGGAGAGGGATGCCGGCCAAAGGGGCCGGGGCTACCGGGGCAGGTTCACCCACGCCTGCCCCAGCACATCATGACCCTGCAACCTCATGACCCTATGACCTGCTGTTCTGAGGGCATGGATGTGCCTGGACCCACCTGTGTCCAGAACATGCTCTGTGTTTTGCCACCATCAAATTACACACAAGAGAAGGCCTTAAAAGTGATGGATTGACCAAAAAAACCCACCAGATTCCACCATCCCAGAAATATAGTTTAGGCATGTCTGAGCCAAGGCATGTCTGAAATGTGCTTGTTCTGTTATGTAGACGTTAATGTAGCTAACAAGAAATGGAAATAAAGGACTAGATCATCACACATTAGCTTATAAATGTGTCAAGTTGTTAAGAGACACCTTGATATACTGTAATAAAATATATGCTATAAAAAGGACTAACAGTTAGTTCAGGTTGCTGCTCCTGGTTTTAGAAGTACAGACTACTTTTGTCCATATTTTGTACATATCAGTATGCCACACATGGCCGTCAGACTCCTCAATAAGAACTGAACTGAATCACATACTGTATCCTCCACATACAAACACACCTCCATTATTAGATACCTCCAGTATTAGACAGACAGTATCTGTCATAATATTGTATTCCTTCAAACATCAACTGCACTAAATGTTGTCTTGCCCTGTTTTGTTGCTCTTGTGTTTTTCCTTGCTCTCTTTCTCTTGCTCTGTTTGCACGCTGAGTATTTTGTCCTGTCTGAAGCGTAGTCTTGTGGCGCTTCTGTTTTTTGTTGTCGTGTTGTACCATGGTCCTGGAGGAACGTTGTTTCGTTTCACTGTGTACTGTGACCACATAAATAGGTCTAGTGGAAAACTTCAAATGCTAAACAGATCAACTACATTTGGGGATTAAACTGGATACGGAGGGAATATAGACATGTGGGCCTCTGCATTGTTGCTCTAAACAGCAGCTGAGAGTGAACTGGCCTTCAGGGAAGAAAGTGGTGCTGAGATCTCAGGCCAAATCGAGATTCTGACAATAGAACTTCTCCCGCATGCCTCAGTAATTGGCATACGAGATACGATCAGTCCACACGTGCCACACTTACCCTCCCCTTCCCCCATTACTTCTGTGTTTTGTAGGCACTTCCACTTGCGTGGGACACACAGCGTGCGAATCGCTCTCAATCGTTCCCTCCTTTAAATCCTCCGTCTTCTAGGATTTGCTGAAATTTATATTGGCTGCCTCTGCAAGATAAATGTAAATCGCATTCCCTTATATTTGCTATTTATCGGGACGCAGCGGCTCACTTTCGGCGAGGGAAAATATCTCTCACCCGCACACAAACAGCCTTGCATTTAAATAGCATTTTTATTGTCCGCTGCAGCCTTTCATCCAAGCGGCAGGGAAAAAAACAGCTCTTCCTCCTCTCCAGGGGAGCGAGAAAGAGAGAGAGAGAGAGAGAGAGAGAGGGAAGAGAGGGAGAGGGGGAAGAGAGTGAGAAAGAGAAAAGAGGGAGAGAGAAAAACAGAAAAGAGAGAGAGACAAGAGAGAGGGTAGAGAGAGCAGAGTGAGACATAAAAGAGAGAGAGAGACAGAGAGAGAAAAAGAAAAGAGGGAGAGACAGAAAAGAATGAGAGAGAGATAATTGTGAGAGAGAGACAGATGAAAAATAAAAAAAGTAAAGGGAGAAGTTGGTGATGCTCTTTCCCTTTTTTCCTCTTTTGTGAAGAGGACAGGACAAATGTAAGGGTCTTTAAAATTGACAATGAGGGGCTATTTATGTTATAAAGGCAGTTTGCTGATGTGAGGAAAGATAAACCAGTTTAATCTTTCTCTCCAAACTCTTTCAAGGGTCACCGGGCCTCCAGTAAGACCCCAAGACTCCTGAAACAGAACTCCTCCTTAATGCTAATGTCAAAAGTACAGTAGCTTTTCGCTGCTGGCTACGATTTTGAGCAACCTAACCAAATTTCTTGGCATCCACCTCCCTCATCCCCCTCCCCCTTCTCCCCTTCCAAAGCCTCTTAATCGCATTTTTCTATTATAGCCAAATATAAACAGTATCTGCTTTAATATGGGTTCTAATTATTAAGTGTTTGCCCCCCCCACCCCACTATGAGAGTGTACAGGGGTATTCAGATATGTGCTGCGCGCGTTCATCCGCTTTGATTCATCGTCAGGAGCCCGTGCCAGCTGACACGGTGCCCAGTCTACAGCTTAATGCACAAGTTTTTTTTTAATAATGCTGGGGCACTGGTGTGTGTGTGTGTGGGGGGGGGGGGTATTACACGCACTCATTGATATTCAGGAGAATTACGTCTCGTCAAAAAGTCGTCGAGGGAGACGGCAGAGGGCTTGAGCTCTGGAAATTGTTTGTTAGGTTCCTTCTTATTTTTCTGGCAGCGCCAGCACGAGCTTCTAAAACGTAATTCATCCTTTTTTTCTTAAAGAAGGGGCTGTGCATGGTGTTAAGGCAGAGAGGGGATGGCGGCTGCAGAGCTGGAGTCTCTGGTGCCTTATCTCTGTCAGACAGTGGGTGAGGAGAGGCTGGCGAGGCTGCACTGCGCAGGCCCGGGGACACGGATCAAAGGGAAGAGGCGCGAGCGCTGCAGCTCCCTCTCATCCTCACGGTGTGGGCCCAAGCATGTGCCTTCAACCGACCAACCAAGCAACCAGCAATCCAACCAATCAACAAAACATTCAAGCAACCAAACAACCAAGCAACCAACCATCCAGCCAAGCAACTGACCAAATGTCTGAGCAAGCAAGCAATCAACCAACCAACTAAGAAACCAACCATCCAACCAACCAAGCAACCAACCGTCCAATCAACCAACCAACCAACCATCTAACCAATCAAACCAACCAACCAACCAAACATCCAAGCAAGCAAACAAGCAAGCAAGCAAACAACCAACCAAACATCCAAGCTACCAACCATCCGTCCAATTAACCAACCAAACCAATCAACCAACCAATCATTCCCTTCACTTCACCACACAAGCTTCTCAGCACACACTCTACAGAACATACTTTGGGTGTTTTTGTTGTTGTTCTTGTTATTGCTGTTGATGTTGTTGTTGTTGTGTTACAATGTTTTAAAAGCATCTTAATTTCATTTTGAAATGTTGCTCAGCCTTTTTGCACTCCTTCTCTCTTTCTCTTTGTCCCTTTCCGTCTTTCCCTCTCTCACCCTTTCTTTCTCTATTTTTCCTCTCATTCTCTGCCTGTCTGTCTGTCTGTCTCTCTATCTTTCTCTTACTTTCCCTCTCTGTCTCTGTCTGTCTCTCTCTTTCTTTCCCTTTCTCTCCATCTGTCTTTCTCTCTGTCTTTCTCTTTCTTTTCTTCTATCTCTCTCTATCTATCTATCTCTCTCTCTCCCTCTCTTTCTACCTTTCTGTCTACTCTCTTCCTCCATTCTATTTTTCCCTCTCTTACTGTATTTCCCTCTTTCTCTTTTTCCATCTCTCTCTGTCTACTCTACCCCCTGCCCCCAGCTCTCAAAAGGTCAACTTGAAGCTGCAGTGTATAAAAAATATATTTTTTACATTTGGACCCCAGAAAGAGCTAAATACAGGCCCGTAACACACACACACACACACACACACACACACACACACACACACACAGTCCAGTGGCAGTGCCATCAGAACCCCTCAGTGCTGTTGTTTTCTCCTCACTCCCAGCAGGGGTCCCTGTCATCCAGTGCAGAGGAATCCATTCCGACACATTTGCCAAGGAACACAGTTCCCAAGAGCGGAGTTTAAAAACCCATTTAAAGAGACTTAATGGTGAGATGGATCTTCTTTTACCTGCTCCATCTACAGCTCTGTGTAGGACAGGAGAAGCTCTCTCTGGCACGGCCTCCCCCCAGCCGCCCGGCCCCAGCTGCAGAAATGCAGTAAACTTGCGCGTATCTTCCCAAGATAACATCAATTACAGATTTTCTGCTTAGTTATACTAGTTATAAAGGCCCAAGGAACAGTATTAGCTCCATCAGTATGGATATCTGATAGAGCAACGCTAGACTTTGGGAAATAAACACAGCCAGAGATTTTGCAGATGAAAAACTTTGCCCCCCCATTCCTCTGACACTATTCCCCAAGGAGAAATACCCTCTGTCATAAGGGAGGAAGGGGGAAAAAGAATGTTTTCCTTGTTATTTTTCTGACCTATGCTTTCGCCAGCGAGCCGGTGGCCCTTTCTGCTCCCCCCAATTCAACACCTGCTGTGCCGCAAAATGAAAAGGGGCCATGAAAAAAAGGGGGACGAAAGAAAGAAATGGGTTCATACCTCTAACCCAGCCAAGCACAGCTTAATGGATCTCATTGTGACACAGTCCACCTCCAACTTTCTAACAAGCGGCGACAACAACAACAGCTAGGTCGTCAGATGCGGATGGCTTTTTGGCTGGCCCTTAATGAGAAAACGGTGCAGTGTTGTCTGGAAGGGTTACTGGATTGGAACGTGGACGGCTGTCCCAGGATCAGCGGGGCTCCATTACCGTCGGCCACCGGCCCCCCGCAACCCATTTGCCCGGGAATCATGAAATTTCGGTCAATCTTTACCAGCCACCACCAGCCCATCAGGAACAGAAATGGCTCGCTCGTGCAAGCGCACGGGGGTCTATCTCCTCTGAACAGATGTTGTCTGAAGAGGTTCAATATAGCAGAGTTATTTTTCATCTCCAAGAGCGGAGATGCACAACCTCTTTTTGAATTGGATTTTTTTTTCTGACCTGAGTTATAGGCCAGGCGAGAAGTAGGGAACTATATATGAAGACACTGAGGTAGAACGTGTAGTGCACGGTCCAAGGGCTGATGCACAGGGCTTTCCTTTCCAGCTTAAATAGCCTTAATTGGAAAACACTGATGGAATGCCAAGCATGTCTTCAGAGGCCTTGACGCTGTGCTTCAGCCAAAAATTAAATTAACACAGTTTTCCCTTGTCCCCCTTGTTTTCTCCCCAGTCAAAACATTCTTGGTATCTTCTGTTTGCATCCCACTGAAGCTATGAGCTTAATATTGATAACATGTAGCTAATGGAAGCCTAGCCATCAGTTGGCTTAGGTGGTTTGTGATACTGTATGACATACTCTAATGATCATAAACAAAAGTACAGGGAAATTCATGGATGATTGCGACAACTATATTTGTTAGCTGTGCGACACACTTTTATACGTTTTCATAGATAACATCTCATACAATGTCAGAAACCAGGTAAGCAAGTCTGTTTGAGAATACTCAACAACAGCTTACTTTACTTGTTCATTACATTAGCCTTGTAGCTCCAGTGCTAAAACTAAAGATGCAAATTTCAGATTTATCTTGGCTGGTTGGTTACATTTGCAATAGTATGAATTATAGATTTTTTTCCTCTGAACTACTCCTATAAGTTATTCCCCAGACTGGCTTCTACTGCACTGTGGAATCCTGAGCGGTTTTAGCAGGGTTAGGACGTGAGGTTGAGCAATAAGTGACGGCAGCAGATGCTCGTGGGTCTTGTGTGTGGTAGGGAGGCCGGACGTTTCGTGTGAAAGCGTTGGCAGGGACAGCTCGGAAGGGCTTGAGCTGAGTCTGAACTCTGAATCCGCTGTCAGGACGGACATATATCTCCAGCCCAATGAGAGCATGATGGCTCTTCCACATGGCTTACAGAGAGAGAGAGAGAGAGAGATCTCCCCCTCACCCCTCATCCTCATTCTTCAGCAGTCTCAGCTTGATGTATAGGAACGCACACAAAGGGTGCAAAACTCATTCCAACACACACTCCACTGCATGAGTGGTTCATTTGGTTGCAGGCTTTAAAACCATTAGGCTCTGTGATGTAATTAAACAAACTACAGTGTACCAATATTATTAAACCACACAATTTACCCCACAGTGATTTGAGCCTCGCTAAAACCACTAATTGAATTTTTTCCCTTTGATGTGGACCAGCAGTATTTAAAAGTCTGGGGAAGAAACAGAGACCGTTGTTTTAAAACATAGTACATCTTTTTCACTCTAGAACATTTAAAAAAAAAAGGTGGTCTCGCCATAAAGCAGAGGAATATCAAAAATTAATTTCCAATTCCTCCTCCCGCCCAAAGGCTCCCATCCTAATCCACAGTGTTAGCTGAAAAACGGTTTATTATATTATATTTATTATCGAATTCAGACGTGCCAGAGAAAAGGCCGCTTCTGCTGGAAGCCGCTTCTGCTGGTGGTATTAAAGAGCTAATGGTAATGGAAGGGTGGAGGGGGTGGGGGGGCTCTCCGTGTTCTGTGGCATTTACGCAGGTTGGGCAGGAGAGCATTAGTGCTTAAAACCTCTGTGCCACGATTAACAATCACACACACACTGCGAGGAGCCCATGTTATCCCTCTCACGCTGGAGCAATGAGAGGAAAAGCTCTTTTTTGTCATCAAATCCTTAATTCTTTCTTCTCGGGGGGTGAAAAAAGAGGGGTAATACCAAGAATGTTTCCCAATCTGCTTTGAGAAAAGGGAAAAAAGGGAGAGAGAGAAAGAGAGAGAGAGAGAAACTCCCAATAAAACACGTGTGAACGAGGGGGTAATTGTGGACAAATGCGGCATTGAAATTCATTTTCAACTCTTTACACACCATTTCAATCTTATTTTCTGCTTGTTAGCCACATCTTGTTGGTGAGGGTCGGCAAGACTGCCCAGTATTGATGGGTAATTGTGTATAATTCACTCTTCACATGCGATTTGCATCAATACGAATCATTTTTCATCGCCCACTATTTTAGAGAAGCTTTCCTCAGTGCTCGTTAATAAGGGGGCCAAAGAGGATGAGGATGCAGAAGAACACACATTATCCAAAAAGCGCCACATTCAGCAAGGCACATTCACCCACACGCATGCAAGGGAACGGATGACACACGCACAGCAACAAACAAATCCACTTGTCTACAGTACACACACACACACACACACACACACAAACACACACACACCAAAGCAAAGAGGGCAGCAAAGCGGACGGCGCAGAAGAAACTCGCAGTCAAAGGCTAATCTAATGCTGCCTATTGACTCAAATGGCAATTAGGACACCGAAGCATCAAATCGCATTCAGTAATTCTCTGCTAAGTCCTTTTATAGAGAAGAGGGGATGACAAAGAAATGGCAAAAAGCATGCATGTACAATGCACCTCTGCGCTAGTGTGTTCAAGAGCATGTATTCCCACTGTTTAAGAATTTAAGAACGTAAGTGTTTAATTGGCTCCAGTGCCAGATCTGGATATTTTACTTTACAATTACTTCCTTTCAACCATCCACCAAAATCCTTCAACCTGGTCTTTGAATATGTTTCATCCCACACAAGAAAACCCTTGCATTGTTGTCTGAGACAGATTCAAAGAAGTCTATGTCAGGCTGTGGCATTCTTGCTGGTTTTGCTTGTTTGCTTTCTAACTATGGGCTGGACCTGCTGCAGTAAATTGAAACCATGCTATGGCAAAGTTAATGTAGGATATGTCAATATACATGAATTAAACTCTTAATTCTTAATGACTAGTAAATCTTAAACATTAAAGCTCTTACTCTGGTCCCACAGGGAGAGCAGGGAAACTCTGGTTTGGTCAGTGGTACCCATTTTGATCTTGGAAGTGTTTGTTAATTAGCAGATTATGAGTGATTAGAGCAGGAAAAAACAACAAAAAATAAAGGGGCACTCCAGGACCAAATCTGGCACTGTGTTGTGCAACACTGCCACTCTTATGCCTACCTGTGGGGAGAGACCGTTGCTGACTGGGTTCATGTGGTTGCTCGAAGCAGAGGGGCTCATGAAGGTGTCTGAGTAGCTGGAGAAGGTGTGGCGATTGGACGAGAGGCCATAGGCGGAGCTGCTGTCGGCTGAGAGCCCACCCTGGTGCATGGAAGAGGGTGGGAGAGGCTGGGGTCGATGCAATGTGCTACTGCCATCTAAAATACAAAGGTGAATGGCATTACAATAATGAACTAAGGCACTCAATCGTTGAGGTGTGATAGCCCATTACTTCTTACCCTGTGACAGGGTTGTGCTAGGATAGGTGGTCTCTGGAAGCTGATAGGTTGGTAAGGTTGGCATGCCAGTAGGAGGAAATCCTCCAGGTAACAGGTGATTAAATGCTGCCAGCTGATTGGCCCCAGCCTGCTTACGCCATCTGGCTCGTCGGTTGCTAAACCACACCTAGGAATAGAAAGACTGACAATTAGAACCATAGGGGAACCAAGAAAGACAAGGCTAGGCTAAGCAAAAAATTAGAAAATATTCTTATTGCCACCAACATTCAAGCAGAACTATCCATTGCAACTTTTATGTTCACAATAACATTATCTTAAAGTACGTACATGCAACTGTGTAGATGATCTGTTTGCTCTTATGTTTACATAAGTGTTCATAAATGTGAGACACTCAAACTGAATAATGCACTGTAGTTATTCCTGTGACTTTGCAGTGCAAGCTGTGTATAAGGGCATGATTGAGTGTGAGCCCCTGTGGGAAACTGTGCTTTAGAACATGCCGAGGCCCCTGTTGTTCTTGCTAAGTGGCTGAGGCTGTGATCTGTGTAAACAAGCCTCCCTAAGCCTCCATCAGAGCGCCAGAGTAATTATGAGGTCGGAGGTAGGCCACACATCTCCCCAATACACAACTCAACTATTTATCAACCTGACAGACACTTTTAGGACAGCCAGAAGGACTGGTGCTACTGCAGTGCTGCATGCAAATGTTCTCACTCTTACACTGTTGATAATAATACCGTTCAAGCTTTGTTTCTTGTTCCTCTTTCAAAAAGGTGTACTATTGTGAGTATTTATACACACACACAAAAAAGAAAAAATAAATAAACAGGGCATGTTTGTAAACGTAAACGTATCTACCATCCATTATCAACCAAATCCTCTTTTCTCAGACTCATTGTCATCAAAGTACAAAATAAGCTCCCATAGAAGCCAAAGCGACTCTAGACGCTCCTCTTTAACCGAGGGTAATTTACACATTGTAAAAAGGCTTCTGCTTCACCAAAACATGAATATAATTAGAAGTTGTGAAAAGGCTTGGCAAGTACAGACGGCAACCTGCTCTATTTCCCTGGGACAAGGCCTGGGCCCCGTGTGCGCCAAAGGTTGAACGACATTGATCTATGCCTCGCTCTGGCAATTCATCCGCACTTAATACACTGTCAGCGCAGTTCATCGACTGTTGTGTTTCAAACGGGCCGGTCCATTGTGAGGCCAGATGAAAGGGGGGGACAAAGGCCCCTCAATACGGCAGACCGAACACTAGCCACAAAGAGTGGGCGTCCCTTTTTAAACAGGCCTTTAAGAGTTCCACTTTCATGGTATGCACACAAGGACACAGTCTATTCGGAGGCAACGACACTGCAGACACACTCGACAAAACACACACGCACGCAGATACACACCCTTCTCTCCCCCTCTCCAGCCCCCCCCCCCCTTACAAAGCGGTATTTATATTGTCTGTGTGCAAAACTGTCAGGCTGCTAGCATCTAGCATCTCATTCAGAACAGCTTCAATGGATCTTTAATGTTTGATGCGACTAAGATGACTCTTACCCATCTGTCAAGTGTTCAAAACCCCTTTTTCTTTACTTTCAGAAGGCCCTGCCCACCCCTCCACCCCCTACACTCTTAGGTTCTAAAGCTCCTGGGCAGCCCCCCTACCCCTTAAGCCTGCCCCAAGTCTTAACCCAAGCCCCTCTTGCAGGAAAAAGGCAACGAAAGTGAGTCTCATGTCCTTGAGTGGTTCCATAAGGGTGCGCTGGAGCGGTGGCCAGGCTTGAACTGACCTCCAACTGGGGCTGGACAAACAGTTTGCCTGGCCCCAGGGCAGGGAAGCTGGGATGCACCACTTCCTTCCCTCAGTGACTCCAAAAGGCAGCCAACCCTGCAGTGCTACCTGACCTACGACCCCAGGACCCTACTCTTGACCCTGTTAGCCTTTCATCTCCACAGCAACAGTCTTCGCTCTCCTCCAAGAGGATGAGATGTCATGGTCTTGAGTCATCACAGCAGAGTCACATAAACTTTTATGCACCCTAAAAACATGATTTTCATTTTTTCCCTGTCTCACTACTCTTCTTCTCACTTATGTGTGGGGCAATGTAGACATGTTTCCACTGGAGGAGCCTTGTAAGAACATGTTCATCAGTTTTTAGGATCTTCACCACAGGAAGAAACAGGGCTAATCTTAGTACCTAGACTATACCATCAGAAAGGTATTTTTGGAGACCAGAAACTATGCTAAAAGCAGAACAAGTGAGAAAAAAGGAATAAAATTAAAAAAGGGCAATGATTAAAATATTTAAGCCTTTTGGCATTTATCAATTTAAGTGAACATTTCAACCAAAAAATGTCAGCATGTTTATACAAACCAGGAACAAAAAGAAAAGCAAGGGAAAGAAAAGCAATCTCCTTTATGCTTCTTGTGTTGCTATACATTTCCCACATGCCAAAATGTTTGTCATTTCTGTTATTCTACATGTTGGTTATGATTCCTTCATTACAGTGAGAATAGCAAACAGAAATTAATTCAGGGTGGTTTTGGAGCTGCTTAGTTCCTCAAAAGGTTCCAGAACCTCAGTAGAAACGAGCCTTAGGACCAGACAATCTGGGCTACGCGAGGCTACATTATAATCCTTGCCCGTAATTCTATAAAGAGATTTGAAATCCTCTTCACACTCTCACAGTGGAGACTCTTCATCCTTGCAGTCCACAAGCTGAGACAATGGCTCTCGGACACTTGTCTGCCTTAATCATAAGAGGAGCCTGAGAAGCCGATCTGTCTAAGTGAATTTGCCACAAGCCCTTTGAATTGAAAGCGGCATCGCCAAGGAACACAAGGTAACTGGAATGCCAGTGGTCCACTGCTCTATCGAGTTAAACATGCCAAACATGTGCCCATATAAAAACTGTTCTGTTTAGTGTGAATGGAGGTGGGGAGGGTAAGAGATGAGTGCCTCACCAAATGACTGTGTGTGTGTGTGTGTATAAAGATGATGCTTGGGTTCAGGCCACACCAGCCGTTGCCTGTGAGCTGGATTTGGGCCTCCGCTCTGGAACTCAATCACAAAGTCACCTTGGACAGTCCCGGATTCCCGCACTCCACAATCCAGTCTAATTCCTCCACAGAGACGCACCTCATCCCTCCCCCCTGTGGAGGCCTTGTGTGCAGAAGGGCTTCAGTGCTGCCCCAAGCCTCCCTCAACACTGAGACTACAGATCTGTCACTTTCTGGGGGGGAGGATGTGGAGTCTGAGTGACAAACATAAACCGAAACAAGGATGCAAGAGTACTGTAACTAACAATAATTTCTGTAATTAATTTAGTTTGTTGCTTTTTATTTGATTTAAGGGACTAATTGAACCATTATGCCTTTGGCTTGTTATTGCCCCATTGTCCCATATGGTCTAGGAGTTATCCTGTTTTTCACCCAGGCAGCTTGGGTTCGACTATGAGAGGTTCCTTCTTGCACTAAATATTGTCCGTTTTTGTTGCTCTTGTATTTTTATTGCACTCTCTCTTGGTCTCTTTGTATACTGTGCGTTTTTGTTTGTGTTGCACCATGGTCCTGGAGGGACACTATTTGATTTCACTGTGTACTATGCATATGGCTGAAATGACAATGAACCTACTTGATGTGACTTGACTTGACTTGGCTGTTTCCTTTCAGTTTGCCCCTGCCATCATGAAAGGTTTTATCTTTGAGACAAGCAATTCCTTCCTTTTTGATGTGAGGAAACCTCACTGATGCATGGACCCTTTTCAGCAATTAATTAACTGTCTACTACAGTCTGGTTTTGTTGATGAATTGTCGTAGCCTGGCTGTATAGACACCATGTGACACTGTGTAACAGAAATGAAAGCAAGCAAACACTGTAATTTGAACAAAACCAAGTCCCTTTATACAGGGCTAGCTTTGTTGTTGTTGATATCTTTTTGAGCTTGCTTGTATGTTGCTGTAAGTGTGTGTATATGCTTGTGTGTTAGTGAGCCACTGCTAGTCTAACAATGCAGATGCATGCATCCAAACCTGTTCCCTTCCGTCCAGTGGAGGGGTCTGTGGAGATTTGTGTTTATGGCACACACCTGTCACGGATAAATGGGATAATATTGCACACACATGCACTGCTTTTTCTATTCTCCTTTCTTCTTGCCTGTTTACTGTCTTGTTTTTCTAGCAGTCTGGACCGGTGACTCCAGGCTCTATTCAGCCTGTCTCATTCACTGCAAACAGGCCTGTGCAAATGAAGTAGGGCTATGGATCGGATCCTGGCTGCAATAGCACTGATACTGAGACACACAGTGAATGAAGGAGACCATTTTTATTACACATAAACATAATTTACATTCAAACCATTGGTGAGTATAGACTAAATGGAACAGTAAATAATACAGACCTCAGCTATGTTTTCTCTCTCTCTCTCTCTCTCTCTCTCTCTCTCGCTTTCCGCCTGCCAGTCTGGCACTATGCTAATTAATGTAGCTGGAAGTGTGGATCGCGGAGAGGAGAGTAGGATTAGCCTGATAAGTATCAAAGAATACAGAGCGACTGAAAGAAAGTCATTTAAATTCTAATAATAAGAAACTGTTCAAACATTCACACTGATGCACTGCAACAATTTTGCTCTTCTGCAATCTACATAAATCCTATTTATTCTTTTATAGCACATAAGCCTAGGCTCCCAGGAACAGGGCTTGCCCGTTGGGCTGGGTGGGATTTCTGTTATGTGACTCCCCTCTAGTTTCAGTGCAAACGACTACTATACAATTTAGTATATTCCTATCAACACAGTTCACCTACTGCTTCTGGAAATGTTGCAGTCATTGGATTTTAAGAAGCACCAGAACAAAAAATGGCCAAGATAATACCAGGTCAAAATCATTATTGCTCTTGAAAAGTGCAGTTTCAAAATGTTAATCTAGCCCATTAGACCAGCAACTTCATACTCCCATACGTCATGCTAAATTTTGCTCACCATGAAGATTACAATTGAATATATGGGACGGCAACAAGAGGAAAGAGATAACATTCTCTTGGCTGTTGCTAGCTTCTAGCATGAAGCATGATGTTAGCACAACTCTCTGATAAAGGAAGGCCAACTTCTTGCCAAATTGATTTTTACGCTTCATAAAAGGCAATGCTTATACCTTATTAGATTCCGCTAACTATAATAGCTTCATGTGAAATGTTTGTTGGCACTGAAAGAGGATCTATGTGACAGAAGCGGAGAACGAGCAGCTCCACGGCTCTCTGATGAGCGGTAACTGATGTGGAGTCTGCCACAGCCTCTTAAATACTTCACCCTAAATAAGAAGAGAATGTAATTCACATTCAATAGGGGAAAAGAAGTGATTCACAGCCGCCGCCAGGCTCTTCATCTCCTGCTGCTCCTCCTCTGCAGTCTTCCTTCCTTTCAAAAGGAAGGTTAATGTTTTATGTTTAACCCAGCTAACATTTCAAAGGAGAGGCAACAAGTTCTCTCTCTCTGTCTCTGGTGCGATAGGCTCAGCTGTTAGATCTCTCAGTTTGGCTCAAGAGTATTGAGAAACTAAGACTGGAGAGAGAGAGAGAGAGGGAGGGAGGCCTGGATGAGTTCTGTGTCACCAGAACAGCATCCCAGTATTTCTTCTCCCTGTCACGCCAGCCTGGAACTGATATGTATCTGATCCCACGATTTGTCAGCCAGGGTGATAAAGCTGCAGTAGAGCATTGGGAGAGCTGCTGGTAGATGAGGGGGTGGCGGAACCCTGATGGAGACGAATGGGAAGAGGAGCCTCATGAGAAAAGGCTGCGTAGCGATCTGACACCAAAGATGTTGCTCCACAGTGAGCATGGGGCTACGGTGTTACCAGAAAAGTCCATTCTTATTGTTATCAGTGTCTCCATGGCTGTCGTGCACAGCAATGGGGCTGTGTAGTCAGCTACTGGTATGAGATGATTATTGACACTTATTGTGTACTATAGGATTCATTGTCAAAACATAACCTTGTATGTGTAAGTGTGGTGAAACCTTACAAACCTTAAAGAACCTCCATATAGTACAAAGGCTCTGAATCAATAAAAAATTGGTAATCTAAGCCAAGAACCATTTGGTTTGATTTCTGAGGACTATCAAAGCTTCAAAACACACTGACCAAAACTGTGCATAATGTACTGTCCACAGACCACCTAATAGGAAATTTATTGAAGAACCAAGTAAACCAGTTCACATGCAAGTGACCCAATCCTGCAGCTGCCTACCCTTGGGAAAGGACGGTCAAGGGGCCATGCCATGAGGTGCTCTGAGGCTAGAGCAGATGAACCAGGGATGGAGAGGCCCCTCTCCTGGCCTCTCTCTCACCCCACTGCCCTCTTCTCCAGTCCTACTAAACTGACATCTGCTGGATGGGTCTGCACAGCTGTGGAGAAACAGGTCTGTCCAAACCCTGCCTGGGAGAACCTACCACAAAAAAAACACCCACTCTTGCCCAGAAAGACCAATATAAAAATCTTGATTGCTTTTTTGCCTTGGAAAGGCATGTACTGGAATAGTATGGTAGTTGTTTAGAGACCTTCCTATGCATCTGATAACAGAGGGCTTGCGTGAGATCTTGCCAAACTGACTCTGTCCATTTTAAAGTCTGTCTAATAAGCAGGAAGACATTTAGCTGAAATACACTGTAGTGTTATGAATAAAGTCAATATTTCCTTCTGATGATTCAAACAGTTTGTTCGACTGTGCAGATGGTGTAAAACTGACCCAATGACAAAGCCACACATGACTCAAGGAGGCAAAAATGGGGACTTCCACAATAGTCCTCACAGTCCACAACCAGACCCTCCCCCTCCTCAGGCTTCAGCTGAACAACATTGAAGACCTATGGCTATTATTTACTTTGGTTAACCAGAGTCACTTTCTTAGAGTGACCTTTTAAGAAAATTAAGTTTGAGTTGACCTTTGGAGATTTTCAAAGTGTTCCAGAATTAGATTATGAGGAAAATTGCATTAACAAATTATATCCATGACTCGAATACCTCAGCTTTTCACATGACATCCTTTAGCTCCATTATCCACCAGGAATGGGGAGGGGAGCAAAATGTCCTTTTAGTTCTTCGCCTTGTCCAATCTTTTCTTTGTGTTCTGTCTTCTCTCATTTGCATTAGAGGCCACAAATAAGCAAAGGCTAACCCACCTCCTTTTCAAGATATTAATGCTGGACTTGAAATGTTCACCTGACCTACAAATATGGTTCAATAGTCATTATTAAACAATCAGGGGAGGACTGTGATAAGAGTCTATGCAGTTTCCACTGACCATTTAGATGTGCTTTGACAGTACAAAGGGGGGAAAACATTAGCACATCTGTACATGCTAGAGTTCTTTACAGGTTTTCGGACTTTCAGTGAGAGGGTTCGTGCAAACAGCAAACCTTTCCATTCCCCCCCCCCTCAGTTTAAAAATTTGGGAACAAACTAGTCTCTTGCCTTTTTTACAAACTTGATCAAAAAACTGCTAGTCAGTTCTCATTACAGGTGCAGCAGTCAGATTTGTCTAAGAAGATAGCCCCATGTGTGAAATCTAGTGAAAAATATAGAATAAATCTCTTAGCATCGTCCCATGAGTGAGGAAGAAACCATTTAGACACATACATCTTCCTCCTTGAGACAGAGAGAGACATATGTGGAATCCGTTACCCTGCCGGGGCATTGGTGCACAGAATGGGGATCCATAAAGGGCAAGAAAAGAGAGGAAAAGAGGGAGCGCTGGGAGCAAAGAGAACAAGGCACCCTGGACCATCCTCTTTTGTATTTAATTTTTTTATTTCATGATTGATTGATGTTATAAGGGCACAGAGTCCCAAGAGGGTAAGTGAGATCTGTGATATGAGGAGAGGTTTACAAGCAGTGGCCTGTTTTTAAGTGTTAGGAAGAGAGCTCAGGCCAACAAGAGAGAAGAGAAACCCATCAGGAATGCATTTTGTCTCTTTTTCTCTGTCTGTCCCCCCCCAACCTCCCTCCAACAACAGCTGCTGCTATAACTCTACTGTATTTGTTTTTCGGCGTTACATAAAACGACAGGGTGCAAAAGCTGCCGAAAAGCATCTCAGTGGCTTGAGTGCGAGAAAAAGGCTCCCCAGGATAACACAGAATGATGCATTCTCAGAGGGACCAGAGGTCAAAACAGTCAGTCTTGCACGGTTAAATATATAGCAGATAAAGATGACAAACACAAGGCATGTGAACAGACGAGAACAGCCATGGTTAGATATCGGAACTCATTTATGCAAAGACGCTTGGCAGTTGTTGCCTTTCCGCAATTATGTTAAGAACAAATGTACTGCTTTGATTCAAGTGCAGTTGGAAGATGATGAAAACCTATGTGAGGGAAATAAACATGTCTGTAAAAACATTATAGCAGGCATACTGAATTACAGATGCTAGGAGAAATGGCTTGCGAGAAAAGTGGCTTGTTTGATTTATGTTGGTTGAAGTTGGCTGAAGTTGTTGTCACAGAGGTTCATGAAAATCATAATGTAGTGTAGTTAGCTATCTAAAAATTTCAAGAAGAAACAACATATTTGCTTTGTAATGTCTATATGATTACCTTTTACATTCTCTTGAATTGAGGTCTAGGGGAGACGTATGGATCTATTAGGTTAGAAAGCTCATAAGAGCAACCTTGTACACTCTCGCAGTCTACTGGCTCTGTTAAACCTAGGGGGGAGCATGAACTGACAGAGGTGAGAATAATTGCTCACACACTGACAGCTGCCTGAACCAAGGAATCCTAGGAACACATTCATGTATCTCAGGTCTTTCTACAAAAGTGTGTGGAAAAAATGCACCATTATAGGTTGTGAAACATGCAGTATGTATGTATTTGTATGTACATCAATCAGTCGCAGGGGAACTGAATAATCTTGTTACAATAGCACCTGTCAAGGGGTGGGATATATTAGGCAGCAAACGAAAGGTTGATGTGTTTGAAGCAGGAAAATTGGGCAAGTGCAAAGAATTGACTACAGCCAAATTGTAATGGTTAGATGACTAAGAGCATCTCCAAAATAACAGGGCTTGTGGGCTGTTCCTGGCATGCAGGAGTTAGAGACTTCAAAAGTCGTCCAAGACAGGACAGCTGGTGAACCAGCTACAAAGCCATGGGTGACTAGGGCTCACTGATGCGTGTGAGGAGAGAAAGCTAGCCGGTCAGATCCAACCCCACTGAAAAGCTATGGTGTTACAAATTGCCGAAGACATTAATGCTATGATAGAAAGGTACTAGAACGAACAGTGTATTATTGCTTGCTGTGTATGAGGCTGCATAGCTGCAGACCAGGCAGAGTGCCCATGTTGACCGCTGTCCACCACTGAAAGGACACACAATGGGCATGCAGGGATCAGAACTGGACCATGAAGAAATGGAAAAAGACAATGTAATGTTCTGCTGGTTCCTGCATTCATGTGAATGATCTTTTGACCGCTTTCCTAAATTTGTTGCAGACCAGATATACCCCTTTATGGCAACAGCATTCCTAATGTCAGTGGCCTCTTTCAGCAGGACAATGCTACCCGCCACACTGTAAAAATTGTTCAGGAACCATTTGGGGATACTTACAAAGAGGTGACCTCCAAATTCCCCTTATCTCAATCTGACTGACTGTCCGTGGGATGTGCCAGAGAAACCATTCTGACACAAGGAGCTTCTACCTCACAACAACTCATGGCACTTTTGCACTGGCCTTTTCCTTTTAAAAAAACGATTTGCGTCTGTGCCTGTGCTGCTCAATGGAAGGGCCAAAAGTGGGCCACAGATGTTTGCATCACTGCTTTTTGATTGCTCAAAATGTTCTCAGGACAACAGCTGGACTTAAAAAGAGGCTTTAAAGGGGACATATTATGCAAAAAAAAAATCACTCTCACATAAAGAGATCACCAGGTTTATTCTTCACAGTTTGAGTACCTTTCAAAAGAGCCCTTTTTCAGGCCATGCCCCACCCATCCCATGCTCCACCCATCCCTTAAGCTGCTCCTAGAAAGAAACTTAACTGCCATAGAAACACAAAAGTCATTATTTGAAAATACTTACATCTCCCTCAATTGCTGACTTGTCACAGACAGCAGGTACGGATCCCCCACTACGCTGAAGTTAGCTCCTTATTCACAGGTCCTTATTCGAATTTTCCGTTCCACCTTAAATACTTAAGGATGGAACTTTTTAAGGTGAAACGAAACCGATTGTTCCTGGGATATGGCCTTCGAAAATTAAATGGAGCCACGTAGGCCTTCTGTTTTCTTTGTCTGGGAGAAAGTGTAGGGATTTGTGCTGTTAAATCCTTATTCACAGCTCCTTATTCGAATTTTACGTTCCACCTTAAATACTTAAGGTGGAACTTTGTAAGGTGTAATGAAACCGAATGTTGCTGGGGCGCGGCCATCAAAAATGAAATGGAGCCACGCAGAGTGATTTTGTGCAAAGAACATGTTTCGTATAGCCCATAGACCTATTATAACTAAAGTGAGTTTTGCATAATATGTCCTCTTTAATTTTATTTTTACTTTCTAAACAAAAATCAACAATGGAGATACAAACTAACACAATCTTTCTTTCTGTGTAAGAAGTACCAGGCCATTGCTAACAAGTTAGCTGAACAATGCTAAGAAAAAAAAACTCAAACAAGATTGTGAAAAATAAAAGACCACAATAACTAAAGTGGCTCTGACAGAAGAAACTTTCCACTGGTACAATTCCATGGACACGGTTTTTGGATGTGTCAGAAACACTGTTACTCGGCTGAAAGATACAATGGAAAATTAAAGAGTGCTATAACTTCTATGAAATCCGGTTCGTGCAAGCACATCACGGTTCCTGTATACCTGTGGAAAAGTGCCTTCAAAAGAACTGCTACTAACATCTTGGTGTTGATACCACAGAATCAACACCAAGAGGTCCTGTGGGCTCCATGCACTGACAGATCAGAGCTGTATTAATGGCACAAGGGGAACCTACACAATATTAGGTAGGTGGTTTCAATGTTATGGGTGATCACTGTGTATGTGTATTCATATCTATGTTCGAGCTTTGTCTAAATTCTAGTGCTGTTGTTCTCTCCTGGGGTGTTGAACATACACATACATATATGTTATTGCATATGTGTGACTAACCTGTACACGGGCCTCAGTGAGTTTGGTTCTCTGGGCCAATTCCTCACGGGTGTAGATGTCTGGGTAGTGTGTTCTCTCAAAGGCTTTCTCCAGCTCCTCCAGTTGCTCAGCAGTAAAGGTGGTACGGCTTCGCCTCTGCTTCCTTTTCAATGGCAGGTCCGGCTCTGACTCAACGTCTGAACCCTCATCTGTACGGTGACCTGCCAAGGGAAAAACAAAATTTCACAAAATTTCTTACTAAATTCCTCATCATTTTATGCATATTTATGTTCTTCCGCGGACTCAATAAAACTAGTTTCAACTCCTTATTTCCCTAAATCTAAAATCTACTGTTTTCTTTCATGCAATTGATAGTATGTAACAAGTCTTAATAAACAACAAGCCTACATTTGTAATATAAATTATATATCATTTTGCACAACAAGGCATGTGGAAGATAAAAATCACTAAATTAAATGCAATGAACAGTAAGAATTTTTTAGGAAAAAATCCAAAATTGTGCAAAAACCAGGGAATGCAGTCACAGCAGTATTAATGTTCTGTTATCTTCATGTAGAGCCCAGGCTATAGTTCATATGGCTCTTATTCACATAAGTGGAGTCTTCAGAAACATAATCCTGCCACTGAGCTCTGGAGGCCTGGGGACGATCGCTGGGAGGGTTAGGGTAATCTACACAGGACACCTTGCCATTCTGCATCCCCCTTATTCTCTCTACACCGGCCCGAGGCTAGCAGCTAAGAGGCAAGTGCTTGAAATAAGTACGTATGATACTGTATTACTTTTGGTCCATTGAATTCCCCAGTCTTTGTGTTTGGAGCTAGGGTTCAAAACATATTACAACAATTTTGAACATTACCTTTTTTTTCCTTCCTCCCCTAGACACACTGTGAAACATAAGTACAGATTGCAGTTGGCGGTTTTGCGTTTCAGCCTGGGATGTTTTTGGGCTGTACAAAGCCAAGAACCATTACAGTTCAGGCCAAGAGGAGCATTTGTGAGCAGAGATACGGAGTGCGCTTAGTTATACTACTGCAACACATTACCATGATAATTGCGTCTAAAATTGCATCATACTGTATTCCCGAGCCACCTCTGTGTATCTATTCACAGAAGCAGCGAGGCTTTTGAAAGGTCCTGTCACAAAAATCACACTTGCGTATTTACTGGCTGTAAACGGTGGAGTGTTGACAAGTGGCGGAACACGGAAGCGTTGCTCCAGGCCCTGCGGTCTTGCATCATCCACGGGGAAGGAGAGAAAAGGCGAAGGAAGAAAGAAAGGAGAGAGAGAGAGAGTGAGAGAGAGAGTGAGATAGAGTGGGGCTCCGAGCACCTTCCCCCGCAATGCCACAGCTGCCACAGAGAAGGCAAATCTCCTTTAGAGACGGCATGTGTGCTCTGTGCCCACTGCTGCATGGCTGGACCACTTCACGGCAACATTTCCCCCTTCTCTCAGCTCCTTCTAGCCAGAGCAGATCAGCTCCCAAACGCATCCCCCGTGTGCCAGGACCACTACTGCTGCAGCCACAGTGCCAACAAAGGAGGTGACAAAAAGGGCCTGTGTGGATTTGTATGTACATGCATGTGTCTATCTGCTGGTCTATGTGTAAGTATGTTGGGAACGTGCGGCGTTCTAAATAGGAACCCATGAAAAAAAAACAAAAAACCAAAACAACTATGCTAATAAAAAAAAAACTAAACTGGCTCAGTCTCAAGGCCGACTCTGGAGTTTAATTAAACAAGGAATTAGGGGATTATATGGAGACTATCATTACAGGCCACTCGAGGAGTCTTCGCCGAACGTCTTTTTTGTCTCCCCCGAGCTCCAGCTCAATGATTCTCAACGGATTACATGCGGCCGCAGGACATGAGTTCGCATTCATTAAATCAATTCTTTCGTCTTCCCATCTTTTAATAAAGATTGATTTTTCCAACAGCCGGCCCGCACTCCAGCAAAAATACCCTTGAACATACAAAGTTGAATATGTACATATCCGGGAATATCCCTTTGTTGGTTTTCATGAGGATGCGGCACAGTGATTTGCCACTAATGCGCCATGACAACACTTGAGATCGGCACAGTGGTCTATAGATCAGTTTCCAAAGTCACCTCAGCCTCCTGAGGGGGAAGGGATGTGCTGCCCTGCGTTTTTTTGTTGTCTCCGACACCACATGATTCTGCATAGAGATGATTTCGGATAGCTCAGATACTCTATGCGTCTCAGTTGCTTGATTTTTTTACCTGGTCTTATTTATGGACCCTGTTTGTTCTGCAATATACATTTGCCCTTTCCCTCCATACTTTGCCCTGCTGCTGTACTGTACCTCTAAAACCATGGCCAGACTATCTGTGTGTGTTCTGTGTTCATAAACAATGGGTTTAGCTTTCTCGAAGGGTGTCACAAACCTCAATTTCAGAAGCTCTGAAAAGTTTGGACAGCACGTCTGAGACTGAAGGTCAACAAGCCCCCCTGACAATGAGCAAAGGATTATGGTAATGAAACAGACGCTAGCACTGATAGAGCAGAGAGAGAGGGGCATGATACAGCCCCATCTCTGTCCCAGTGAGATCCTCTGATTGGGATGCTGGGTTTTTATCATGGGGCCAGGAGTTCCTGATAGTCTGGAATGGATTATGGCGCACAAGTAAAATGGCTAAAGCCTACATTCCCAGCTAGGTTGTGAGGGGAACCTGGGGTGACATACGTAGCTGCCCTGTTTGTGGATCACTGGAGTTGTGGGGTTTAATCTGGAGGTACACCAGATATGCCAGAATTGTATTACATTCTCACTTTTTGACATGTGGGTGGGTCACAAGAAGGCTATGGAGAAATTAGAAATATAGGAGCATAAGTAGACCCACTGATACAGTAATCCATCTAGAGATCTTCATCTAGGGTTTACATCTAGGGTAAACTGTCTAAACCACAGTCATAGTTGGTGGTTTTGGAGTTTCCCTGCTTGAGTACAGTCGTATCTTAACAGGAGAAAATGATGATTAATTATCACCTTCACTGAAATCAAATCCCTGAGGATGAGGAGGTCAAGCCACAAACACAGATCCCTGTTTTAAGACAATAAGGTACATCCTGATTAATCCTTCACATAATGACTGCGCTGTAATTCCATTTGAAGGTTCTGGGGATATTGATAAAGTCCTCAAGTCAATGCCTGCTCACTTATCAAGCAATTAAAGCCTAATTATGTTCCATTCAGTCACTGCTATAGCCAGGATGTGTTTTCCTCCAGGGTACAATGTGATCTTTAGTTAAATATTGACGTTAGGCAAAATTGAATTTGGAATGAATCAGGTGCTAAACAGATGTCAGAATTTCAACCCCCCCTTTCAAAGCAAACCCTTACGGACCAATAAAACAGTGGAGATAAACTAGTGCCAAAGACAGAATTGTTTTGTTGAAATGAGTACTCTCATTAATTAAGAACAGACCCCTTGTTCTCCAGTGGGATCACTTAGACTCCTAACGATGCATGAATCATTTAATACGAAACTGTTTTGGTTAGAGCAGCACTATAACATTGCTTACTTCTACCAAATAGGAGAAAAGCCAGGTTTGAGGGTTCCTCAGCTTTAAGACTCCTTTTGATATTAGCTGAAACCACAGAAAGTCATCAAATATGATTACAGTAATCCCCCAGTTTTACAGGGTTCAGCAGTCGCACGCGGATTCAGTCACACGTAGACACGTAGACCGAACTCTCCACAAATACGTGAAAATCTCCACAATAACATGGAAACTACAAAATGTATATATATATTTTAGAGCTAAATTATCAAGAAAAATATAATTTACTAATTTTGTAACAAATATGAACGTAAATTCAGCTACATTTCCATATAAAATATAACTATAAATATAGAATGGTAAAATACAGCTGAACATAGAGGCGGGAGGTTTGAAAGTAGCCAATCCGAGAATGCTGTGCAGAGAGAGAGAGAGAGAGAGAGAGCAGTCACACACAGGCACGCACATTCTCAGAGACATGGAGCAGTCATACACACTCTCTCTTAGCATGCTGCTAATGCTAACTTTCTCCTGTTAATGTTAACTGCTAATGCTAACGGTTTTTAAGCATTTTCCTCTGGGTTTCAATAGTTTTCTGATTCTGATTATTTATTTCTCCTTGCTGCCGCTGTTTGAAGCATCTGTGGCGCTCCAGACCAGAATCTCCCCCATGGATCGTCTGTGTTTCTCTTGTTTAAAGCCCTAGATTTTTATTACTGTAAATTAAATGAAAAGAGGCAAATATGGGTTTTCCTTTACATTTTCTTTAAGGGTAATGCATTAAACTGAGTTAAAAATGTAATTAAAGTGTTCTGGCAGCATATTTGGTGGCATATTTAAGGTTTACACTATAAAAATAGGCCTTTTTAAGCATTTTTACCAAAACCCAATAATGCAGTTTTTTCACTATACGCGGGTGCTCTTGGAACGTAACCCCCGTAAAAAGCGGGGGATTACTATATACCTGACCATAGACTTCTCTCAATCATAAGCAATATGACTTTTAATGTGCATAATATCTGAGTGCTATGCTAGCTGTATACAGTAGAAATGCAGGGATATTTCATTTAGGAGCTCATTCTGTTTATTAATTTTTATCTTGTATAATTATTCTCCAAATGCTAGCTACAAAAAAAAACTGAGCTAGTCCACCGTCTTCACTCAGGCCCCGGCATACATTCAGCTCCAACTTTAGACAGATGGGATATCCATCACCTCTCTAAAACTCCTCTTCTTTCCAGTTCACCCAACCCCATTGTCTTTTTTGTGTATTTTTTTCTCTCCCTCCTTCACTTCATTTCTCTTGGGGCGTTTTCAGCAGAGGCCTTAAGTAAAGTGTGAGGTAATACAGCCTTGATCAACTCTGCCTTGCAGCCGGACAGTCCATAAAAAGACCCAACCATAAGAAGTTTCTCCATAGCTGTGTTTATTTACAAAGGCTATATTGTAAGAAGGTAATCACTAGTTCAGTGCCTATCTAGCAATGTAGAAGCTTTTATATAGTCCCTTATTGAACAGTACTGTAATAAAAATAGCAGTGGGTGTTAAAAGGTTGTGCCTACACTGACAAACTACACTAATAACACAAAGATCAACCCCAGGCTCCAGAAGCTGATGCTGTCAGAATCAAGCCACATTTGTAGACTTTCATGTAGTCTACAAATGGGTGCTGAAGATCTGTCAAAAAAGGGTGCTGAAGATCTGTCTGATTCAATTGTTGTTTTTTTAACCAACTGAATAGAACATTGAGGCTAAAAGCAAAAGTGTAGATTTCAACATCGCCCGGAATCCTCTGAATTAGTCAGGGGATAAAGGATGATAAAACGCTTCCTTGACATGGTGAGAGGGAGGCAGAGAGGCAGCTCCAGCCTCATCTGCCGTGATTGCCTTTGAATCAGTATTAGCTCGACATTACGGCAAGATTCCATGGAGCCTTTTTTTAATACCGTAACCAATGGCCTCGATATCAGCTGTACCTTTGCAAACTACCCAAGACAGAGGGACAAAAACAGACAGGGCTTTTGCAGTGCAGCATTAGCTCATAATGGCTCATTTTGAAAAGCATATTAGTTCCAGCATAATTACAATCAGGCCCTCACACTTGCTATTTTACAGGCATTCAAAAGGACCAGCCTTAGAGCAGAGGATGACACCAGTTGAGTGTAAATGACAACAACTACCCCCCACCCCCTTCCCGCACCCTTCCTCCCCTGCATTTCCCCATACGCATACCCATAGGACAAAAATAACAGCACATCTTCTTCCTATCTTAATTTTTTTTTGTTTACATGTTTATTTTGTGGGCGCCTTTTGTCAGAGTTGTTGTTCCAATTACACTTTTTGTCAGTCACAAGGGGAGCAGGGGGTGTATGTGGTGGTGGTGGTGGAGGGGTGTTATTATACATGCAACCCCCAAATGAAGGCATAGTTTTTGCTTTTACGATCTGATTTGCTATCTCTGACATCCATCTGCCTCTCTCAGCCATCTCTCTGGCTCGCGGCCTGAATATAAAAATCTTCTTTTTTGTTGCTTTTCCTCAGGTTTGTTTGGGGGGATTGAACCTCAGATACTAGTGTGCCCACGGAGAAGGGGTGGGGGTGTTTTAGGGGACGTTATGGCAAGATCAAATAACTGACAGGGAGGGGGGAGTCATTTACATTTTTTGAGATTGCTCTCCTTATAAAGTGTTTATGCCAGAAACTCAGAGATGATGAAACAGCGTCTATAAAAAGGAGAGAAGGATTTAAACGAGTGTTGCCTATGAGTCAAACACATACACTGACAATGAAGGAGCGCCACCGGGCCTTGACGTCCCTGGTATTGGCCTACTTTATATACCAACACAAGCCCCCATTGAGTCCTGCCCATTCATCCATCCTCCTGCCCAGAGCTGACCACAGGCTTACACACACACACACACACTAAATGGGCAGCTCCCTTGTCCACCAACTTCCCATTGACTCTGTGCTGCTTGTAGAGGCTTTGGAGCAGCCTGCTCCGAGGACCCGCGTGTTTTGAGTGCCTCCTGCTAAAACTTCACGGGGTTAAAAACGTTAATTGTAAAGGAACATCACCTTTAATGTGTTTCACAGCGGCCTTACACTGTCAGCTCATTGTGGAACATTGTTTTCCAACAAGCATCGTGGAACATCATCTTCCTTCTTTTCTTTGCCAAGACTTTGGCATGAAACGTGCATCCTTAATAATAAGACGCAAAAACACAAGGCCTTGGAACAAAAACGGGGCCATAAAACGTACATCCTTAATAAAAAAAGAAGGGGATAAGACGAGGCCTTGGAATAATAAGGGTGAAGAAAAGAAGATGAGAGAAAAGAACTAAAAGAGGGGAGGGTCTATCATCTTTGGCTCCCACAATAAACAATTAGACCTTTTTTTGCTTTCAGAGAGGTAAAGAAGGGTTTTTAAAGGGAGAGCAAGAGAGAGAGAGTGAGAGAGAGGGAGAGAGAGAGAGGGGAGAGGCAGAGGCTCGGGTCTTTTATGGCTGCTGTCATGTGTGTGAAGGCGCAGCGCTGCCGTGGGAGCACACGCCTCAACCTCCAACAACAGCACGGGCCCGGGGCCTCCCGGCTCCTTTTAGCCCCGCATAGACGCTGCACCTCAGGGGGCCATTAGGGCCTGAATAGGCCGCTGACAGGCCCGCGCAGCTTGGTGGGGTATCGATAAACGCTGACATATTGACTCCCTATGCCCGAGCGCCAGGGGACAGGCATGCCTGAATATGAAAGCGTGAAGGGCTTGAAGGGTTGGATTATCCCCCACCCCTCCTACATCACCAGAGCCACCACCTTTTTGAGAGGGGGAAAGATTTTTGGGAGGGGGTGTAAAGATACACAATTCTTTAATGATCATCAGAATCTGAATAAACTTCACTGATCCCAGTGGGATTAGCTAATGCAATGACTGCACTGGTACTCAGAGACAAAAAGACATTATATAAAATACAATATAATGTAAAAATAAAAATTGTACCCTGTCTAATTGTTCAGTAGACTAATTGTCAAATTATAAGTCGGACTCTCATATAATGTTTCTCTGGAAGGAAATTGCTTATGCTATGACTGCACACATATGCAGAGACAAAAGTCAAAATAAAAAAAATTTAAAATTGTGTCGATTTCTGGGTCTAATCATTAATTATTGTTCGCGGATCAACCACTTATTAAAAAATATCCCTGGAAGAATGACAACAGGGTAGAAAATGTCTGCTGATCATACATTTTTGTTTGTTTACTCTTGGTCTGTTTTTGTTTAGGCACTCTAATCCAGAGTGCAATTTTTTTCTCTTTCCAAAAAAGTCTTCCAAACTCCCAGTCTATACTTCACAATAAAAACTACAGTGAAACACACCCCTCCTAGTCATGTTTTCTGGGGGTCACCCTGGTTTACCTGCTGCTCAGACCTGGCGAGAGACTCCAGGTCCTCAGTTTCTGTTTAAAGAAAAAAAAGAAGGATTTGATATCCTGGGGTGGGTCACTGCTAATTAAGGTCGCAGCGAAAGTAATGAAATTAAGGAGGACAACAAAAACGAGAAAGGAGAGTCAAGGTATCAGGGAAGTGGGGAGGGGCACCCCAGCCAGCGCAGGCCCCCTCGGAGGCCTTGAACGGAGGCAGCACAGGAAATCAAATGCTAACTCTGGGGGCTTTGGGTGAATGCCACAAGATGGGCCAATTTATTTTTTCCTCAAGAATGTACAGGATAGAGTTTACGGTGGAGCAGGAATGTGCGAGAGAGAGAGGAGATATGCGCCTGGAGGAGGTTTCCCTTTCCAACGAGGCCGAAACGGGAAACTTTTTCACAATGAGGAGCAAAGGAAAGACCAAACATATTGGGGGTTTACAGAGGAGGATCTTCTGGTCTTTCCACCCAAGAGTGTTTTTTCTCCAGCAGTTCTGGTGTCCAGTGTTTTAGAGCAACGCTTTATTATTCATTACTTAATCACTAACTAATGTTATTCGCAATAATGGAATCTATTGATTATGCAAATAGAAAGAAAGATAGGACTGGAGTGAGAAATGAAACAAGGAAGGGGAAATACAGAATATACACGAAAGAAAAAAACGAAAGGAATACAGAAGTTTTTTGAGAGACTGTCAGGGTTTTAAAAAGTAATCTCTAGTGTCATGTGACCACTTCTCCGCATTAGTGGAGATTCAAGATTTTTTATTTCTCATATACACGGTTATACAAGCACACAGTGTGTGTGTGAAATGTGCATATGAAATGTCTATGAATGAAAATGTGAATTTGCGAATACTGTGGCTTTAGCGTGTGATGAAGCGTTGTGTGCGTGTGTATATATGGGGGGTGTATTTGGAAATGTGACCATGCATTCCCCTGAGGAAGGCGCGACTGACGACGCATAAATAAGCCCATTAGTTAAAAATGGGAAGCGAGTCGCTTTTCCCGTCTGAACATCCGGGACTTTGGACCCGTCTCTGGGCTCGCCGGCCACAATCTTCTTCTTTTTTTCTAACTTAGTGGAAAGAAAATACACATTTCTGATTCGCAACACTCTAGAAACATGTTTATTGTCTTGGTGGGCCGCCCTCACGCCCCCCCCCCCTCAAAAGTGGCCACATGTTAAATGAAAATAATGAAGATTCCATTTGTGAAGGAGATCAAAAGCATAAAATGGGCAATGTTATGGCCCTAAGTAGCATGCTCTAATGGTGATTTTAAAGCAGCCGAGCATGGTGTGAATGACTCTAATTCATCAGTGTTCAGACCGGGCCGCGCGGCTCTAAACTTAATTAGTGTTGCACATTATGTGGGGGGCATTTTCTCCATTGTAATGAAATTAGGGAGAAATGCCTGTTGTCTTTCCTTTTTTCTTTCTTTTCTTTTTTCCCCTCCTCCTCCTTCTTCTTCCTTCAGCGCGCCTGGCTGCTAATCCTCCGCACTGTCCCGACTGTCAAAAACTTTGACATCTTTGGCAGGCGGCGAAAATCGGTGACGGCAGAAGTTTGGAATCATTTACAGGAGGAGCGCGCTACTCTGAGTGGACCCTTAATGACAGAACGGGAAAGTGGAAAAACGATAAAAAGGAGGGAGGAGACTGTAAGGTATCTGATTAATGGTCTGCAGATATTTATTCCTTTCCAGCCTTTCAATAAACTTTTTTATTAAAAAAGACCATACTATACAATACATGTACTATACTACTCTATTATTATCATTGTGAACCAGTTTGAAAATCAATACAGAACATTATTTTAAACAGAAATATTTGCTTTACGATTCATTTTTTATCAGTTTATTCTGGGACAATACTGCTGTGTGCTCTATGTGCAGTATTTCTGGTACAATATTACTGTGTGCAACAGGGGAAAATATGTTTATTTACTAGCAAAGACTAATTTCTTACACAGAGCATCTAATTATAATTGTAGAAGTCTGAATTTCAACTGAAGTTCATACTCCAATAAACCTAAACACATTAAAAACTGCTATTCCTGAACCTAAAGAAAATGCAGTGTGATACACCATTCTTGGATTTCTGCCATCAAGCAAATCTCCCAAAAAATGTTGACAGGCGTCCACTTATTTACATGTAAATTATAGTATGAAATGTAGTTTAGACACAAGCTGTTCATTGCAAAACTGTATGTTGGTGTGCAGCTTTTGATGTTTAGTATAGAAGTTAAAAACATACTCTTTTAGTACTAAGTATTTTCTTAGTATTTCTGGAGAGTTTTATTTTTTGACTTATGTTTTGACTTATACTACATTTTATATTGTTCATATCTTGTGTCTCTGTGTGTCTGTGCATATGCAAATTCCTCTGGGATCAATAAAGTTTTCTGATTCTGATTCTGATTAACAGTACATGCCACTAGTTTAAACACAGATATTTTGTCTTAGCTTAGTGATGATGCCTATTAGAATGTAAACCAAACATTTTTTATGATGTGTTGTATAATTATGATAATAAGCATTAGCACCAAAAAGGCAACAAAATACATCCATCATATTTTTCTAAATCGTCCCAAGCACATAATAGAAAGCAATCAAACTGCTCACTTCACAAGATGTGCTTCACACAAAACCTCAGAGAAGAGGCCCTTTTGCTTTCCATTTGTTTTCTGAGAGCTATTTGGAGTGTGTGACAAGAAAACAGTTCTAAAACATCCAATTAAATCAGAATTGCCTCCACTCCAGCAGCAAATACAGGTTGGAGTCAAAACCACTCTGGGAACTAATCTGCAGCACTGAGAACCCTTGTACTGTCCAAAGGCATGGTCAAGAATTACCAGAGGGAGATGGGAAGATGGAAAAATGGCATCAGAGACATCGTTTTCTCTTGTCAGGAACACCTACTTGAAAGTGACATAAGCCAGCAACCCCAATGTCAACTCATTGCTCTGCTGGTTCCCCATTCTGCGGCACAATAAAACCTTTGTCTAATGATAGCAGAGACCTATTCCCAAAGGCATATCGACCCACTTTGCTACCCATCACTGTTCTATCACCCAAATTGTGTTTCCAAAGCACAGATCTAAGGTCATTAACTTACAAGCTCTAGACAACAGTGGGGGAGTTTTAGCCAATCTCGACAACAAATCATCAATTGAATATCAAAATATGCCTGTTGTGACTGAGGCCTAAATTGGATTGCCAATACTTGATCCTACACTCTTAAAAATAAGAGTAGTCACATCAGGTTTGGTTCTCTAAAGAAAAGATTTTTATGGAGAATTTGTAAATGGAATGAGGGTAAATCTTTAAAAAATAATAAGGTTCTTCCCAATTCAAAAGTTTTTCTTGGATAAACCAACAACCCATAATTTTTGAGAGACTTTAGATCAGTGTTCTTACTCTGAGATGCTTGATAAATTATGGTTCATTTTCAGGTGAAGACATAGATATTAAAGAAGAAAACAACAATAAAGAAGAAAAATAGGGACCCAACAGCCATGGCCATCACAGCTCAGCTTCGTCAAGTAACGTGTTATTGATCTTTTCGTGGTCTACGTTTTTTCATCTCAGTTGTTTGTTTAGAGGAGCCTCATCCCTGCTAATAGCTGTCTGTGAGTGTAATCTCTCCCTGCTCGGGCCCTCCTACCATCCATCCAAGGCCCCTTTTTTTCTTTCTGCTCTTTTTTCTCACACAGACAAAGTTAACCGTGCTGCTATAGGGGCTCTGTGAGGCAATTGTGTTGCTAATGTTGGCACCTGCCAGATCAGGGTAGGTTGAAGGGGGGGTGTTGAAGTCCCTCCCCAGCTAGAGCGAGATCACCTCTTCACTGGGCTCTCTCTTTAGGAAGATTAAGAGTGGGTTAGCAAGGTCACAAATCACAGGCCTCCCTCTGATGGCTGGAGGCTGAAGGCCAGAGATCCAGCCTTAGTGGGGAGGGGGATTAAAGATGAATTTGCTTTTGATATTTGAGGATAAGTTTTGCATGTACTGCTGTAGGGGGGGCCCTCTTCTTAATACATTTAGCAGCAGTAAAACAGTCACCACCATCAAATCTAGAATGAAAAATATTATGTTGTGATGTAGTGCTATAAGTTCTTTCAGCAACGTAAAATGTAAACTGCATCACCCTCATGAAAAACATATTATTTTTTTTTTAATTTGAAAATATTTTAGCAGAAAATTTAAGACTCTGCTGGTACTTCCTCACAAAGAGCAATAAGCAGAGAAACTAGAACTGAGGAGCTTCATTCCTACGCATGCTGTAGAATCATTGGTTACAATTTTGCACACAACAAGTTTTGAAATAATAACAATAGACCTGTACTGCAGTGATGTTAATTCTGTGTGTAAAAATCACCACCAACAACAAATGCCATAAAAAACAGATCTTAGAAGTGGTCTGTGTTTTGGAATGAAACAAGTGCAAAAACAGGACATTTACCATAATTACTTTTAGCAGATCCAAAAGTCGAAAGACTCAAATGGACACAAACATGATTCTCACAAAGCAATTTAAGAAAATTAAGCAGATTCTAGAACCGAATGCTAGTAGATTTCATGCAGCAGCAACAACAAAAAGCCACAAACTCAAAACAGAAAATAATCCGCAAAAGAACAAATACTTATAAACTACAGTCTTGAATGAATCCAGCCTTTCTAAAAGTTTCGTCCTCATTTAGCTATAAGCCTTAAATTTGAGTTGTGTGCTTAACACAGTGAAAAGTTTTAATATAATTTATTTGATAACTTTGTTGCACAGTCTTACAGGTTGAGTCAGGGTTACATTTCACTACATGTTGTACTTGTATAACTGCTTATGTGACAAATTAACCTTGAATTTTTGAAATCAGAAGCCGCAGAAATTCTTCTCCAAATGATAACATTTCATGTATATTAAGTTGGCACATTTGCACTGTGTTTGATGCTGGAGGCCGAGCTGTGGATTCATCTCTAACTCTGCGCACATGTACATTAATGCAAATAACACTGATCCACTCCATCTCTCTCTCTCTCTCTCTGTCTCTCTTTACCCCTCTCTCTCCTTTCTAACATGTTGCTGTCCAGCCCGATCGTGTCAGTTTGAAGGCCCCATTCAAAAGTATTCATGCATCTGCCTTTGAGGCACAATGGCCGCTAGTTTATAAACTGTCTGCCCGCTAGCCTGTGGGCTTTGGTGCACATTGTCTTCCTCGCCTTAATAAACTTTTTGAAGGAGTTCATCAACTCGCCTGAATAGAATGTGTGCTGAATTTCAAGACACAGAATAACAGAGGGCTCCCTTTTTTTCTCCACCACCACCACACCCCTCCTTCTCCTCCTCCTCCTCTCTTTCTCTTTCTCCATTTTCCCCTCTTTTCTTGCAGGAGCAGTTTGTCTGACAATGGAGAGAGGAGGCTGTCAGACTTCAGAGAGGTCTTATAGGCCCAACATGGAGAAGAGTAAAAAAAGAGAGAGAGGCAGCATTCAATTAAAGAACAAAATGCTTTTCAGAGAAACAGGAGAAGACAATTGAATTTTCTCTCCATTCAGGCTGGATGGAGGATGATTCAAGCGCTCCCTCGATATCTTATTCAAAGAGGGAGAGTGAAAAAAAAATACACATTCAGAGCTGCACAAAGTGCAAGAAAGGAGAGGACAAATGATGAAATAGACACAATGGGCCTCTAAAAGGAGCAGTTTTGCTTAATATTCACAATAGATTCTGCTAGGAAGAAAAGAAAAGATCATCCCATTGGAAGGTTGCAAAGCAGTGCAGTGATACAAAAAATTATGCTACATAGAGATGCATTTATATTGTTTTTTGTTGTTGTTGTTTTAATGGCACCAGTCATACAACATTTAAAACGCCAATAAATGTTTAATATTGGCCATAAGCCATTAATCAGCTGTTCTACCTTTAAATTGTGTGAAAACTTGAATGTCTTAAAGGGATGTTTGGTCTAATTAATTTCATACCAGGTTAAAAGGGGGTGTAGATGGAGTTTAAGGTTTTTTAGCAGCAGAACTGCCTCTGCATGGCCACAAACTATAAAAAAACAGAGAGAGAAAGAGAGAATAAAAAACATGCTCAGGCTTATTGCCGCTGTCCTCCGCCGCCCACTGTTTCTGCGTGTGTGTGTTTATGTGTGTGTGCGTGTGTGTTTACACGCCCTAATCACTTGTGACAAGTTGTGCGCTTTGGGTTCAGGGGGAGAAAATCTGGTCAGTTTATGAGTTCCGAGTCAGATGTGCGGCAGATGCTCCCGTGTGGCGGTGTCAGAGCCTCTCTCTGCGCCAAACTGAGGCACGCAGCGCAAAGAGCCTCAGACAAAAAACAGGCAAGCCAGAACCCACACCCTCTAATCAGCACACACTCACATTAACAGCCCTCAACCACTGCACCTGAATATCATCACAGACCGCAAACACACAGAGTGATTAATAATTCACAGCGCTTGAGGTCCTATAGTGTCTTTGTTATTAATGTATTATTACTGTTATTATTATTATTATCCATCCATCCATTATCTACCCCTTAGTCCCGCAATCGGGGTCGGGGGGGTTATTATTATTATTATTATTATTATTATTATTATT
>JBBPCY010000136.1:10047108-10058902 GCA_037974405.1 Brachyalestes nurse
TGTGCAGCTCACCGTGCTGTTTGTGTGTCTAGAGTGAAGTATCTCCACACGTGATGTGTATCTGTCTCCTCTGCTGCTGTGTCTCTTGCCTTATTGTGGCTGTGTTTACCTTTCCCTGGTACAGCCCCTTTTATGAAGGGACTACAATAATTTTGTGTTAATGCCCTAGCACTGACTATTAATATTATTGATTTAAAGAATAATCATGGATGCATGATGTGTCTAACCTTTGGGCAAATGGTGTAGGAAGGTCTAACCAATGCATCTCTTACAATATAAAATGTACAGCCATAAATGCCTGTGATTTTTCTGTGTATACCATGGACATCTTTAAATAAACTTCCACTACTGCACTGATAAGGCATTGAACTGTTTATGGTTCTAGTTGATTATCACAGAATAATTTTAATTCATTATCAGTGAGCCACACCTGTTTGCCTTCTCAGTTGCTGAAAGATGCCATGGCCTCGTACAGATGCCTGTGAATAATGAGGGTTTGTCAGAATTGGCCCTTCTGCCATTATTAATGAAAAGATATGATGTATTGAATGGCTCTAGCACTGGCATCCTCTCCAGTATAGTAAGTTAATTTATGGTCACACATTACATTATTCCGGCTTAAAAAGTTTACACAGCTTCCGCCTTTGGGCCTCTTGCTTGAATTAGAAGTTTTGCAATGGTCTATGCACCAGAAACCATCAAACAGCTGAAGAACTGTTTAAACAGCATAAATGCATAAATCGTATTCTGCCCAGAAGCACACCACTCATTAATTATAGTGACCTTAAACAAGACTCAGTATGAATTTGGGTCACTGTGCCTGTGGAGTTGACAGGCATTACTGAACTATAGCAACAGGAAAGAAGGGTGTGGGTGTGACTTGTCACCTTGACAACCACTCCACATTAGGTTTCGTAACCTCAAATGAAACAGAAAGACTGAAAGGGCCATAATTGTCTAAAGTTGCAGAACCACACAAGGCGATCTCTTTTGTGCCTTTAAGGCTGTTGCTTTTATATCTTACTGTGCTTAAAAAAGCCATGTAAACATCAGCTGCTGACGCCTGGTCGGCTTTCCGCAGATAACTTTGGCATGTTTTTTCTTCTCTGATGTGTTCTTTCATCTTTTGGCCCGATGGTGTGATAAGTCTTCTTTTGATCATTTCGTGATTAAGCCCATCGTTTTTCTAGGTATTTAACGAACAACACGTCACCAATCTGTGTGTGTATAAAGCTTAATGGGTAACACTGGCCACACAATCAAGAGAAGTTCTTTGTTCTGATTACAGTGGTTGAGGTGAGCCATCATCATAAGTATAGTGCTGTACAACTAAAATGATTCATAATATACACATTAGTACATTACCCTGCATATTTAGTTTAAGTGAGATCATAGAAAATGCATCATTTTAGCCAAACAGAGGAATTGTGAGAAATGAGAAAAGTTAGTAAAAGGTTAGCCAGATATTGTTAACAAATGTGAAATTAGTCACTGTTAATTTTACTATTTAGTTCAGTTTATATACACTTTATTTAGGTAAAAAGTGAAAATTTATTGCAGAAATTCAAATTAACTTCTGGGCCACCATGGGTCTTATCTATAAAATGTTCTATAACTTTTGCAAAGGTCACATTTTATATATGTATGTTATTTTCCAATATGCTACATTTAGCAAACAGAAACTGAGCATTAAAATGTGACAAAAAGTGACAAAACAACAAAAAGTGACTCAACAAGGGTGCCCAAGCGTTTACCTATGACTGTGCATTTACTTTTATTTATTTATTTATTTATTATTGTTGTTTATGTTTGTGTCATCGTTGTGGAAACGGGCAGCTTGGCACTCAGGCTGAGTTAATGTTTTAGAGACTGAACCACCCATTGTAATTTCCACTAAAAAACTCCAGAAGAAAATTACGCTCATTATACTATAAAGGTTAATGGCCTTATCACACAGCATAAAACAATTTACACTGTACGTCTCCTCAAAGATTCCAAAAACCACGTTGTCAAGTTCCTGTGTGAACCGAGCAACCTACAGGTCAGTACCAGCACCTTGGTTGGTCCATACCTGGATTAAGCAGTGAAAATTTCATCTGAGGAGAGAGACAAGATCAGACCGGGCTCTCCTTTTCACACTCCATCTAATCAGGAGGGCAAAAAGTCACAGTGACGAACAGGAAGCCGAGCAGGTTGTTGGAGTGTGATTCATGCTTTTGGCACAAGCCGTCCTGTCACACTCCAGGCCTACCGCTCCTATCAGAAATCAAACCTTAACCATTACGTGGCAGGCAGAACTGACTTCAGATCAGCAGCGAAGTGACACCATAATTCACCTTCCTCCTGTCTGGAACGCAGCCAGCAGTAATGAGGCAGAGCCGTGGGCGGGATAAAACAGGCAAAACAGCAATATCTTTGTGTTCCGGAGAGATAGGCCATCTTTCAGAGAACGAAATACGACAGGATATCAGATTAAGCACCAAAACTCGATTCATAAATAAGTCTGTTTATTTTGCTTTCCTTTACAGGCTATACTACACATAGCACTACCCAGGAGGACTATGTTAAATACTTTTACACATCACAATATACTGCTCTCTCAGTGCATGTTGCTTCTTTTTTTTTCTTATACCAAAGCACAGAATGTCTAGTTATTCTTGAACTTGCCTTCATTTCTTTCAGGTAAGACACAGAAGATTAAATAAAAACAATGTAAACATTTTTTGATAAATGAAGTTACAAAATAAAAAAAAAAACAAAACAAAAAAGTGGCATCAGTTATGTTTGTGCCCCTTCTTGTTGTGACGTGGAAAAGCACAAACTCCACCGTGTTGATGTATTGACCTCTGAGCTCAGCACGTTTGTGGGTTTGTTTGTTTTTTCTTTATTATCCTTATTTTCAGGGGTTCCCATGATGCACTTGCTACATTTACTGAGTAATCACAATGGTGTCAGGACAATATATAACAATAAAACATCTCATTTACCCGCTGCCAGCAGCCAAAGTCTCCAAGGTCCACACCCACAGCAATCACGTCTGACAGGTATGCATGTACAGGAACAGGAAAGACTGTTTCTGTCAGGTCAGCCAAATGTACTAGACATGGACACAGCTACATATTCAGGTTTAAGTAAACGTTTCAGAGAGGTCGTAGAAAAGAACCGGACAGAGAACGCCTGTGTCTGGTCAAGGAGAAGAAAGAAAAACCAAAAAACACAATGTAATCAAAGAAAATTGAGATTAGAGTTAATGGTTTTCCTGGCCTTAAGTACACTGGAGGGGAAAAAAACAGCTTCAGATAGTAAAGGCTTTATCACGACGCGTTATTGTTCTCGTTTTAATGGGACATTAATGAAGAGAAGTATTTTTTCATTCCTGTTATGGGAGGTAGTACTGGGGACAGTCCTTTTCTCAACTCTGACTCACAGCTTGTTTAAGCCATTCTAAGACAACAGCTAGAGAACAAGACCAACACACTTTCACACGTTTCAAAACAGCCACCTTTTGCGCAATGAAGAACTATGTAGACTACATCTCGGAAGGGTAAAAAAAAAAAAAAGACGAAAAACAAGGAACATTCACCCTACCCTACTCCAGACCTGAAATCGAAAAAAACATGGTGTGGTGAAGATTGCAAATTGTAATACCTGGTCTAAAAAATGATTATAGTTATCACTCACTCAGCTATTAAAGACTAATTTTAAAAAATCTTGGGTAACACTTCATTTTGACAGCCCACTATAGATGCTAAATATCTATTAAGGGCAGGTGGACTTTAGGTTAAGTAGATGCTATTCAATCTTAACATAATCCTAACCAAACTAAATATGTATTAAGGACCAGTGGACTTCAGGTTGTATTTTTAATCTAAACATATTTCTTAACCATAACACTGTACAATCAATGAAGTTAGAAACTGGGTGGTGCAGAGATCTATAGAGGGGCAAGTGAAAAAAACAAACCAAATTCTTGTAGATGTGGGAGTCCCAACCTTGTCAAAAAAGGGCATTTTGGCCAAAGGGAATGTGCTTTAGCACCTAAGGCCCCCCAAGGCATGGTAAGCATCTATATATCATCAATCTGGGGGCTCTCAAAATAAAGTCTCTGCAAATCTCGATCAAATCAGAGGCAATTTGAAGCAAGACAACCTGAGAAGACCCTGTTTATCCAAGCCAAGTTTGCTTGTTAAATCACGGTCACTTTGGAACTCTCAGATAAAAATGTTGTTGGATTATTTGATCCAAAATGTTGAATGCATTTACAAAAATTATTATGTGTTTAGAAACCAGAAACAGCTTGTATTACACCTAATTGTGACACAATGTGTTGGTACATTTCTCCCCCTGCATCTTGTAAGTAAAGCTTTGTGACATCACAAGTATTGTCCATGCACAACACTGAACACAAATACTATATTTAAACCATTCCTATGTAACATGCACATTGTCAGCCGATTTTCGGATTGCAGTTTTCACAATCAAGACTGGAGAAACACAACACAGACGGGCCACTCATACATACACACATACATACACACACAAACAAACAGGCACAGTTTCTGGACTAGAGCATTACTGGTCCAGGAGGTCAAACAGCATGCATTTCCAGCAGTGTGCCTGTTTTTGTTAGAACAATGGAACAGTCCAATTTAGATGGAATATCCTTCACTAATGACATGGCCACAGAGTAGCTCAGCCTTTTTGTACTTCATATTTAGTGTGCAACACAAATCGTACAGATGCCCTACTGACTCGTCGTCCCTCTATTTTCACACAAGAAGCTCTGGAGCACATTTTCAGCCACAGAAGCAGCAATTCTTCAAAGCAATATAAAGCAAGAACACAGTCTGCAAAAAAAAAAAAAAAAAAAAAAAAAAAAAAAAACACTGAACAAAATGAGGTACCAGACCAGCTCATACCAAACAACTGCACCACAGCATCATTTAAAACACTTATTTTTCACATAATAATGAACAATTAATTAATAAAACATATAAAACAATCATTCTAAGATATTGTCCAGTGACCAGTGCCTTCGAAGCTGCACTTTCACATCAGAGTTTTGTTCCATGGTGTGAAGACACAAAAAAGACAATAACAGCAACAAGAATTCTCAGTAACCGCAATTGGTATGTAACTCACCCTGCTTTTTCAAAAATGAGGGTTAAACTAATGATAACTGCTCACTAGCTGCAGAGGAGTCCTTTAGGTGCTTAGGCAGCAGGAGAATGGTTCACTCGTAAAGTGAACCGCAGTCTATGTTTCACCTTAAACAAAGTCTGAGTGTGTTTTTCTTTTGCTTTGGGAGGCCCAGTCTAGACTAGAGCCTGAAGCTTCGGCGCTTCGACTCGCTGCACTGTCCACAAAATACTTCTCGTGTTTGTCTAGATAAGCAGGACGCTGAGGGAGTAGGAAATAGTGTGTGGTGCTGGCTTTCCTGCCATTCTCCATGATGGGTAAAATGCACGGGGAACCTTCACTGTTCTGCCTCTGCAAGCCCCGGCTAACATATTTAGGGTCCGGGGCAAAGCTCTGTGTGGGTGGCATGATCCCATTGAGGTAAATAGGGAGGCTCTTTGGGCTTGGTGTACGGGATGTCCCGCTGGACAAAGGTTCTCTGGGGGGAATTTTAGGAGGCCTGTCCTCGTCGCTGTAAGCCCCAGACGATACCTCCGCTGACCAGCGCCGGTAGTCAGAGGGAGTCTTAGTAGGCCGTGGGGGAATTGGTACTCGAGGAGGAACTTCGGGTTTGTCAGGGCACTGGGCGTTCCGCTGATGACAGGAGAGGCGAAGGGCAGAGGGTTTGTTGAAGGAGCCAGCAGGGCCAGAATGTGAACGTCGGAGCTTGCGCTGGGCACGGTCCTGTGGCCGAAAACACACAGTCTTCTGAGGTTGCTGTCCATGGAGCTCCTGCTCCCTATGCTGCTGAGGGTGCTCCTGAACATCCTGTTCCTGCTTCTTCTTCGGATGATGCTGCTGCTGCTGGGAAAACACTGGCCCTTCAAAATAGGCATAATTGATCTGTCCACAGTCCCTAAAACTCCTACGACTGTGCATACTGCATCGTAAGGGAGATTTTGGAACCTGATCAGGAACCAGGCAACGACTGTCATCTCCAGTATAGGACTCCACCTCACTGTCCATGATTTGGTCAGCAGACGGCTCCACAGAGCCAGGAATTGGGGGTAGAGGCTTCGCTACTCGACTAGGTGTCTGCGGTGGGGAGACATGGTCAGATACAGACAGCCGGTGGAAACCAGGGACCACCTGGTCATCTTCAACAGGGCTTGGGGTATAGGGTTCATTCGTGGAAGATAGGGACAGCTGTGTGGGTCGGGACTTTTTAGGGGGCAATGGCTGAGCTCCAGGACTGTGTGAGGAATGGGAATGCAATCTCAGATCTGTAAAAAAAAGAAAGAAGATGCTAAGTAAATAAAGAACATGCATTTTTCCTTGTTAGGTAACTAGCATTAAACCTCCCATGGCCAAAAAAGCAACACACTTAGTTACATTCACTTTAGCTTACGATTCTTTCCCAACAAATGTTCACGCATCATGAAAATGTTTTAGATATATTTATTGTTTGTTATAAAAATACATGCATTGCGCAAGAAAAAAAGTTTTACTTACTGCCTCCTGTTAAAAATGATGGCACCTGATGCTGGGATTGGAGATTGTAATTTACAGAGGCGTTGAGGCTGAAGTACAAGCTGAAAGATGAATTTAAAAAAAATATTTCAGTTTATTAAGCTAAAGCATCTAGACACAGTTACTGAGGTCTTTCAAACAAGCATTCTCCTGTTTGTCAGAAGTTATCAGAGAAGGTTCAGAGTCCCACAAAACATATTCATCTTTGAGTCTCACCTTACAATAACATGTCAACGGCCCATTGTATCAGTTCTGAGGCACTCACTTGTCAAGATCATGGTCATATTTCCAGGAGGGCTTGGCTCCGGCCATGCTATGGCAATGGCTGCCCCGCAGGAAAAGGCTTTGCGAGGGTAAACAAATCTCCTGGGCAGTCAAGCCTGCAGTGGACATGCTCCAGTTGCAATCGGGTCGCATTCAAGCCAGGAAACTCTTTTCTCAATAAGCTGTCAGCTTCTGCGCTGTACCTGAAACACAGTGGAGCAAAGTGATTTAATTGTAAATGGGTACTTGTAAATGGGTTCACTGGCATCGTTAAACTTCAGTTTGGACGGGGAAAAAGTGTGAAAGCACTAGGTGGTGTGTTTCAGCACTTTATTGCCCTATGAAAGCTATGGTGAATTCTACTGAATTCTTAGAAGATTCAAACGCATTTGAGGTGTGAATTAAAATATATTACATGTCATGGAATTAAACTGAGCCACGGAAAGATAGGTAGCACATAAAATTACATAAATCACAATGGTTCACATACCATTCACACATACACACATTTTTATTTTATATATATATATATATAATAAATGTCAGCTTCCTTTACACTAATATCTTCCCCACTCGAGGTCTTCAAAAAAAAAAAAAAAAGAACATTGTGCAACATTCTCCTCCACTCCACCGGCTGTGGAATGACAAATGCTTGGTTTAACAAGCCTTCAAGACACTTGTGACCCTACAAGCCCTGAGGACACTGAGCATCCACTCGTATGTTCTCACACATAAACACAACATGATATATTACAAACAGTCAGATGTTCCTGGTGGTTCCTGGGGTGTCATTACTGAAAATGTTTACACTGTACTATTATTTTTTTCTTCTTAATGCCACTGTCACTTGACTCCAAGCACAATGAAACCGGGTTCTGAAGAAGCCTGATGCGCTGGCGATGATAAGATACTGCTTCCATCACAATGCAGATGCTTGGAGCTTGAGAGTTTGATGGAAACCAGTTTTGCATGATCTTCATCATAGAGAAGTATTAGTAAGATAATATGTGCTAGTTGGCTTTTAAAATAGGAAAGCCCAAATCGAGTTTTATCTGGCTGGAAAATCAAAACATTGGAAACCAGTTAGATAGTACATGAGAAGCCTATACTATCTGTTTTACTCAGGCGTTTAAAATGCTTGAAACGTATTTTTTGAGATATTTATTGAAATGAGCTACATTAGCCTTTTCTGCCCAGTGGACAGTGCTTCGCAGCATTGTTTGCTGTCAGGTTAAAAAATGCATGCTCCAAGTACATGCTCCAAGGCAACCTGTGGGTTCATCTTGTTCAGTACAACTTTCACTGTATGACAGACAGGTGTTGAACTTGCTTGAGCATCAACTGAAGAATTTTAGTTGTTTTCTCGACATGTGCATTAAAGATACTGAGGTTTTGGCAAGCATAACATACTGCTTATACCTTCTAAACACAATACAGTCGGACTGCTGTTTTTAGCTCTTTGGCAGAACACTCGGCCACGGTGTGTGTTCTTTTATGACATTATTAACACAGTACAGTTACATAAGTTGCATACCGCCTGTTAATCATTTCATCAGCTATGAAGAACGTGTGCAATGCAAATGAACTTTGAGGGTGTCGCTTTGGGGGACAAGAGAGAAATTACAACAGTTTGAAGTCATGTTGGTACTGCGTGGGTCAAAGGTGTTAATATTCGCGGATGGGAGCGAAAGGGGAAACAAAAAGAAAGACAAGGAAAACCCCCACTTGCATCCTGCAGGCTCAGGACCTTGGATACAGACTCTCCACACAGCGCAACCTGATCCATGATAATGAACCCCTTGGGCCGAACGCTTCCTCTCACAACAGGTGCAAGGCGTACCATGCTGGCAGTGGTCAGTAGAGACATATCTCTGCCGTATTTATGGGCAGAGGAAGCCAGCACTGATATGCTGTACTAGTATTATGAGACAAAGAGTTGTGGTGCGATGTGACAGTGACACAGGGCCTAGACAAACAGTCTAATCTAAAAGCTTCATATACATACACATATATGTGTATATATATGTATGTATATACATACACAAGGTGATGACAACAATCAATAAGTACAAGACATTCACAGTGAATGCACCTAAAGGGCCACTAATACCACTAAGGCAAACCACTGACAATCTACAACATATGAACATATTACATAAGGTGTAAATACAGAGCTCAGTGATTTGTTTTCATCAATAAAAGGATACAGTTTATAATGCTTAAACCTGCCCTTTAAAAAACGCACAATGGCTGAATCCGAAAAGGTTACCATTTTCCCTGCCGGGGGATTTAACATAATAACAGAAGGTCATCTGCAGTTTCCTACCGGACATATGGTGCATCATTTGTGTAAAGAAGCCCAACATTTCACAGCTTGCATAATGCAATATATATACAGTCTATTAACTCACACCCCATACTGTCTGGCCGCGGTTGCCAAGCAACCATACCCGCTCTACTTGCGCGGCAAGCCAGCAGTTCAGACTCAAGCTCTGCCTCCTGCGCTGTGATTGGCTATTAGTTAGTGCTCACACAATGCGTTGTCCATGCATCAGGCCGTTCTAGAACGCATTGCCTAGGCATCAGGCCGTTCAACAACGCATTGCCTAGGCATCAGGCCGTTCTAGAACACATTGCCTAGGCATCAGGCCAGTCTGGAACGCATTGCCCTTGTGTTGGGTCACTGTAGAATGCGTTGCCTAAGCATCAGGCTGGTCTAGAGCACACCTCCCTTGTGTCAGGCCCTTGTAGAACGCATTGCCCTTGCGTCAGGCCATTTTCGAACGCACTGGCTAGGCATCAGGCCATTCTAGAATGCATCACTTTCCTGTTAGGCCAGTCCAGAACATATTGCCTAGGCGTCTGGCCGTTTTAGTACCCGTTGCCCTCCCATCGGGCCGTTTTAGAACGCACTGTCTAGGCGTCAGGTCGCCCTAGAACGCACTGTCCTAGAACGCACTGCCCTCACGTCAGGCCGTTCTAGAACGCATTGCCTAGGCGGCAGGCCGCCCTAGAACGCACTACCCTCACGTCAGGCCGTTCTAGAACGCATTGCCTAGGCGGCAGGCCGCCCTAGAACACATCGTCCTCGCGTCAGCCGTTCTGGAACACTTAGTTTGGTAATCCACACTCGCAAGCGTTCTCTCACATCTGCACGAGCAGCGAGCTATCAGGCACCAGCCAATCGCAGCAGGTTCCACGCTCGCAGGGTTCGTGAGCGTGAAGAATCACCCAATCGGAGAGCAAGAGCGCGGGACTCGGAATACGGGTGGGAATAAAAAAACACGCCGGTTTTACGCCTAGCTTCCGGATGACTCATCTGAGGAGTGCACTATCATATTTTGACTGTATGTTATAAAGCTGATGAAATCAAACGGCAGCAATTCTTTATCATGGACTGTCTGCCGTTTTAAACAGTAGTTTTTTTTGTCAACAGGGCCTACATTACATAGATCTGGCGTGCATTTTTACCTTCGACTGTCAAATATTGAATTCATTCATTTAACACTGCTGTCTAGAATGTGGGAACAGGGCTTAGACTATAGCTTACAAATACTTTGCAACTTAGTATTGTATTAAACCTGTGTGAAATTCTAGTCAAAAAATAAACAGCAAATCTAGTCAATAAATCAAACTGTTTATGTCTAATCTAGACTTATAGACTTATGGTCTATAAATAATCAGAACACCCTGCAATAGGTACAAGTCTTTTGAATACAGACTCAGGCAGAGGTGAAAGTAGGCAAGTAAGTTACTGTGAGCAAAACTGTAAGATAGGTATCTCCTACTCAGTACTCAGGTGTTAGAACGTGTTAGAACGTCCAGCATCAATCAGCAGAGGAACTGCCGTTTGTTGGGTGTTATTTTTCTTCAAAATAAAATGCTAAATCTAAAGGTGTGCACAAAAAGGTGTGCACAATAGCAAAGCAGCCAGTGTGCAGCTCCAGCAGAACAGAACAACAGAACAATGCAAATTAAAAAAGTTACAAGCTTAATGCGAATGTCTAAAAAGTAAAAAGTACATGCCTAGCCACATAAATATGCTCAAGTTAAAATATTTGAATGCAGCCAGAAAAGCACAAATAAATGAGTTTTACTTCAGCACACAAGTAAACAGCAAATAGACTAAACAGTAAATAGTAAATAGACACAAGTACATACACTAATCAGCTGCCACCATCCTCTGTATACAGGTAAAAAAAAGTAATGTCTGAGTGGATGAATTAGGGTCTCATTAAGCCCTTTTTCACCAATAACAGTTTTTATCGGATCCCTCGTCACAGAATCTGATAAGAGCTGCTGTCGTCATCAGAGCATTAATCCCAAACGTGAAGCTCTGGGTTGAGAAACCAAATACAATAGAGTCAAATATGCATTTCAGACTCACCTGAACCTGGACTGCGGCTCCTGACGGTCTAAATCCAGCCGTGTGTGAGTGCAGGCGAGTGCATGTTGTTGTACAGATCCCTCTCCGAGAGTCTGGAGGCTTCAGTCAGCTCTGTTACACTGCTGGAGATAAGAGGAGGCATTCAGCACTTTGTTCTAGCTCTTCCATGGACTCGTTAACAACGCCTCCTCTGTGTGCGCTCCTCTTTTAAACCGGGCCTCTCCGGCTCCGCCTCTCCACAGCACGGCCTTAAAGACACACACACTCACTCTCGCACACGCCATAGCACCACACACACACACACACACACACACACAGAGTCACAATCACTCACACACTCACTCACACAAACACATACACACGCGCTCACACACACACACTCACACACACACACACATATACACACGCGCACACACACAAACATTCACACTCACTCACACATACACACACAGAGTCACAAACACACACACCCACTTACACACACAGTATCTCTCT
>JBBPCY010000136.1:10059002-10078712 GCA_037974405.1 Brachyalestes nurse
ACAGAGTCACAAACACACACACCCACTTACACACACAGTATCTCTCTCTCTCTCTTTCTTTCTCTCTCTCTCTCTCTCTCTCACACACACACACACACACACACACACACACAGAGTCACATACATACGCCACAGCACCACACACACACACACACACACACACACACACACACACACATATATATATATATAGTCAAGTTTAATGAAATAGCACAAAAGAAAAATAAAATAATCATTGCAAATTAATAAAAGAAGACAAATATATATATATATATATATATTAGGGCTGTAATGATGTACAATACAAAACTGAAATCGCGATACCCAGGTCCACAAACCCGTGTCACGGTGTGAGAAGACAGAATCGTGACACACCCCTTCCAACTTCCAGAGTTATCCTTCCCATCTTTAACTGCTAGGGGGCTGGCCCGTTGGCGGTGCACCTCCTATTAAAACCTTTTTTACACCGTGATTGGTGTATTTCCACGTCAATTTCAGGCAGTAACCAATAGTAGAGGTTGTTACGATTCAAACGATTTCTCCCCCCTTGGCCTTATAATGAACCGAGACTGCTCTCAGGTCATCCGAGCGCTGCAGCGGCTCGTGTGCATTCGAGTGTCTGGGTCGATTTTTAGGCACAAACAAAGGAAAAAACACACCGAAGATCCAATTCAGACCCCCCCCCGCCCCAAAAAATCGCGATACGCACCGAATAGTGGGTTTGTTGTGTCGTTACAGCCCTAATATATATATATTACTCTAGACACACAAACAGCACAGTGACCTGCACAACCTGCAAGTCAGTTTTAAAGTACAGGAACAGTTCTGCACGGCATCTGAAACGGCATCCGCTAGCTAACATGGCTAATGCATGGCTAATGCTTTATTATTTTTTTTCCTCCAGTGCACTTCTTTCATGGACTGTCTATGTAATCTCTTATTTCTTTTATTTCTTCTATTCTTATATTTCATTGTATTCTATTTTATTCTATCCCTGAAAACTGTGCAAAGCACCTGAGAAACTCTGCTTAAAAGCTGTTTACTGCAGTACTGTTAAGTTAGCGCTTATACACTTATATTACAATAAATACTCATAACATTAATACAGTAAATATTCATTTTATATTCGTCAAAGTGTTCGCTTAACCAATTCCAGACCTCTCCTCATGGAAGCTCAGTATCACTCATAATTTTATACAGTATCAGCTATGATGTATAATTTTATACATCCACACAATGATGGGATGCATAGTGCAGAAATCTGGAACTAAATCTGTCTAACTTTTACTGTTTTCTTGCTTGTTTGCATGCATTGTAATATTCACTTGTGTTTTTGCTGGCAGAAAGAAAGACTTCTGCATAACACTTTATAAATAAGGCAATTCAGAGAGCTAAACGCAACTTTATTAACCCAGCTGAAACTATTGTAGCTACATTTTCCTCTCTCAGTTCCTATACCTGATGTCCACACACTGGCACTTGAGCAAACATACGTCCCCGGAATTTAGAGATTTAGAGTTGAGTCTCAGTTCCAGCATGGAAAGCATTAAATTAGACATTTGACTATTCTGAAGATTGATTCCTAGCCTCTATTGCACACCGAAGCTCAGTGATCCTTAAGAAAAACGCTAAAGCTAAAGAGTTGTGGGAGTGCCCAGCTGCTGTACTTCTTTGACTTTAGTCTTTTCTTCCGATTGGCTGCAATTTGAAGTTAAAAATAGTGTTTCCGGGTTGAACTGAGGCTTCTAATTAAAATGTTCCCTCACTTTCATTAACTTAAATAACCCTGTGTTCAATGTGCCCTGAGGCACCACAGTGGTTACCCCACTGTCTTTTATTAGAACATGCATCCTTAACATTAGAGCTCATTTGAACAGGCAGAGTAGAACCTGGGAGTATCCAAAGCCTCTTTGATGAAAAAAAATGCACCTCAAACAAAGAACCTGTTTGAAGGTTTCTCGCAGAGTAATGCTCCAGAGCAACAGCTGGAACCACACAAAAAAGAGGACCTGTTTGAAGACAGCTGAGAGCCTGAGGAAAAGGGCAGGGAGAGTGGGAGTGGGAGGCAGACGCAGGGACGGCTCCAGGACTGATAAGCGAGTGCAGCCAGCAAACACACGGAGACACAGTATCATCTGTCTGTTTGCTAGATGGAGCCAATATCATTTGGTAGCTTTTCATCAGATGTACGTGGGTGATTTCACCTGAACAGGATTGTTTGCTCATAAAGCAGAATCACATATTGCAAACAAAATGTTAAGGTGGCAAACAGACATTTTCCAAGACACAGAAAACAGAACACACATAACAAGAACAGTCAGTCCAGACTTTTAAAGAAGAATGACACCAAGTTTTCAAAATTCCTGTTTAATTACATCTTAATGAAGCCATTGAAGTAATTCAGAGTGATTGGATGTGAAAAGCTCTACTCTAGAAAACATGACTGAGTCAAGATTGTTCACAGTGGTGGTGGTGGGAACCAGACATCTGAAGAACCTGACGTCTCTACAAGCTCCCTCACGGAACGTTATTACATTACAAAAACATTTCTGACTATTTAAATTGATGCATGGCACATTGCTTTATGATGATTTTGAGATTTTTTTCAAAAAACCTGCAGGATGGAGTGGTACAAATGGGGAGTTGTATAGCACATTACATACAAAAACTCATGTGGGCTCACTGGTCATTTTGGGTCCTTTTATAAAACAGCCATCATCACCATTGTAAAGTGTACTACCATAGTGTGCAACCAAAAGATTCTGTAAGACACAAAGCTAAACATATGCCCCAGTATCTGCACAGTGTTTCTGCAGTCCTGATTACAGTATTGTGTCAAATAAATGATTTATCGTGGTCTCACAGTTGTTGTTTATGGAATCTCTAAAACGATCTGTCCTCTTGGCAGCAGGTTGCAGGAGGTTTGACGGGCTGCAGAGACGCACAAAACCAAACAAACCAGCTACATGAGGCGAGCGCTGAACAAGGATACAGTCACAATGGCCCACATAAAAAAAGCCACTAAGTGCTAAAGCAAACAGAGGCTGTAGAAAGGGAAGACAGAGAGAACAAAATGTACTTGCCTCACGGTGCTGCAAATCTCCACGCCTGGCCTTGGCCCCCCAGACCTAACAGGCTTATCATTAGATATTTGGCCACTGATGGGGCAGGCCTCTTGCTAATCCCCTTTTATAATTTCAAGCACATATTTCACATTCCTTCGGGCCAGTTGTGGCCAGGCGGGAGAATGGAAGGTCTGTCGGCCTCTGGCTGTGTGTTTGCAGAGCTGGAGTGTCAGAAGTGAACGTGCATGTATGCGTATGTTCTTGTTTGCAATGACTATGCATTTAAAACACAGGAGCATGTAAGTATGTGTTATTCTCATGTGCGAGTGCATTTATGTGCATAAGGGTGCATGAGTTGTAGTGCATGTGCATGTACCTGCGTCTGCATGCATGCATGAGTTTGTTTGCATGTGTGTCTAGTCTATCTGATTAAATGCAACACTGCAGCCTTTATTGTGCATTACTCCCAATGACTTTATAATCAGGTGGAGAAAAAAGTAGAGGACTGATGCAAGCACAGATTGCCATGCGTTGATAGAAACCCAGCCGTGAACTTTCCTCTCCTGCTAAATCCCTCCCTCTCAGCTCTCCAGCCGCCCGCCACACACACACACACACACACACACACATACTCCTTGGGTGATATGACATCACTACACAAACACACACACATAAAAGAAGGAAATGCCTTATAAAGTCAAGCAGGCAGGCAGGACGCATGGCGTGGGCAGGGCACCAGGCTTGAGAAGACACCTGGCATGAATAGTGAAAGCAGCACAAAACAGACGAGTCTGCCTTTCATCCTCTGTCCATAACTCTGAACTTGATGCTTAGACTTAATGTGAAAAGCACAAACACTGTTGTTTTTGAGGATCTGCAAATAAATAGCAAGATTTTTGTCAAGGATAATACAGTAAAAGCCCAGACTTGTTTCCACCATACACTCCTGCAAACAAAGGCTCCTAAGTAGTTCTTGGATGTTTGGTTCTTAGAGGAACCTGAAGCTGATATAGAAAGATTAGCTTATATATTACTATTTTACTTTATATAGAAAAATCATCAATTTTCAAGATGCTAGTTGTAATTTTAGATGTTTCCAGAATGATGAAGAGAGCTGTAGTTGAGTCTACATTGTCTGGAAAATGTCTCATGAAACATTTTAATCAAATCTCAAGCAGATAGCAATATTGTTAATTCGATAACTTGCCTGTGTTCCCAGAAAAAACATGAAACAATGAATGAAACATCTTCAACATCTAACACTATCAGTCAGTCTTCCAAACAGAGAGCCCAGTCCTGGACTACACAACACCCTGAACTGAGATTGTCTGTTCAAAGAAAAATATAATCCAGGATTAGACTTAATCCCTGTCCACGAAAATGACCCTATAAGCTTTTATTGAATAAAATAGCATATGTTACTAATATATCAAGACACTGTTTATTTAGTTGCTTATTTATTGCATAATGTCTTGGTGAACACACAAATTAAAAACAGAATTATAAAACTGGAGCACAGAGGGTGAAATATGCTGGTGAAACAGTGGACTTGAAAGAGAATTGTATGACCAATTGCAGTAGATGATTCTATTATATTGTAAGGATTTATGCTGCATTGAGTTGCCATTACAAACATCTGACATTCTTTAATAACACAGGCTCAAAAAGTGTCTTCTGGATTTGATGGGTTGAGTCAAAGCACAACCTGCCTGAGAACAGCACATATTTGTACTTCCACTAGCCAGGAATTCACCAGCAGTGATTTCTAGGAGCCTGATATGAACCCGAAGGAATTTCCCTGCGGCACACTTTGCGAAGCAGTTAGACACATGCACAACACCCCCGGCACAATGTCGCGAGATTCCAGGACAAAGGGTGTGTCCAGTACGGTGAGGGAAAGGAGTGAATCACCACCCTGCAGAGGTCACCAGGTTGCAAACCTCCACCTGCTGATGTAATCTCACTCACTAGCCATTCCCAACAGCGAGGTCAAAGTTCTAACCTCAAGATAAGGCCAACATTGAAAGAGGTATTTCCTGATATAAGGAGGACAAAAAAACATCATACAGTGTTTAAGTGGAGGGAAAGGGAGGAAGTCATGGTCATTTTTTAAGGGCATCCATCAGTCACACAAATGTGCGAAGGATTGAGCTCAGAGTGCAGAAAGTAATGATAACAACAGCAAGTACTATAACAACAATTTCTAACTGCCAGTGTGTAAATAAGCCAACATTATGCAAGCCAACAACATGCAAATTTGCTGTTATCACAAATTCTCAAATCCCCACAATAGCATGAGGACGAAAATATTTGTAGCTTTATTGCAGTTTAATATAATGATATTCTCACCCAAGTAATTATATTTCATACTATGATGTATGAGGAAATGAAGTGAAACAGCAACAGTAAGTTAACTTGAATTAGTCTTCCCATCAATTTAGTATGATATGCAGGCTGTAAAGGCTATGTGGCCAGAGCTAATCCATATGTAAATAATGATGACAAATTAGGTTTGAAATCACTGTTTTAGTAATATAAAACACTCTTTGTCAATACATGGAGATGCTAAATTCCTCCTAGGTGTGACTGTGTGTGAATGTGTCCTGGAATGGACCTGCGTGTTTCTCCACCTTTCGTCCTGTGAGTGCTGGGATGGGCTCCAACACTCCCCATGACCCTGGTTGGAATAAGCAGCTCAGAAAACGAATGAATGAAATAAGCACATGTCCTCTGCAAACAACACACTTCTGCATCTTTTAATACACAATTACGGTTTATTTGCTAAAATTAATGCATTTAAATATTGTCACTGGCTTTTCATAGTAATTTTGTCATAAGAAATATAAAAAAGAAATGACTATACATGCATAATCATTTGCAATGTTGTAACACGTAGTTCCCAAAATCCCATAAACCATTTGTTTACATTTCTAAGTACACAATTATTTGGGTCGAGCCCAAACATAAACAACCAATACGAGCTTTCATCGTAGCAATATATAATTATTCATGCATTTTAGTGCTAAATTATTAAGAAAAATAGAATTTACAAATTTTATAACATAAATATTAACATAAATTCAACTACATTTCTATATGAAATATAACTACACATTTTTTGTTACTGTCCAGAGAACACAAATAAAGCATGTCTTGGGGTGGTAAAAATACCACTGTACTCAGAAGTAGGAGGTTTGAAAGTAGCCAATCAGAGAACATTATTTATTTCTCCTTGCTGCTGATTGGCTGCTGGCCTGTGATGCATCTCTGGCAGCTGCAGTCCAGAATTTCCCTTTGGAGCTATAGTGAGTGTTCTTGTGATTTTTGTTTTGTTTTTCTTAAAGCCCTGTATTTTTATTAGTGTAAATTAAATTAATTTATTACTGTATTCACCTGCTTATACCAAAGAAAATGACATTGCACACCAAACAAACCACGTGCTTCAATTACAGTACAATCTATATAGGGGTAATATCGATATTTTACATTCAAGGACTGCGGAAGATGGCAGTTCAGTGTACACTGTACAGTACAGATACGTGTTTACCTTTACATTTTGAAGGTAAATGTATTAAGCTGAGTTTAAAAGTGTTTTGGGAGCATATTTGGGGGGATACTTTTTATTACACTATAAAAATAGGCCTTTTTAGGCATTTTATTTTTACCACATCACAACTTGGAATGTAACTCCTGTGATTGTCGGGGGTTTACTGTGTATATAGATAGATAGATAGATAGATAGATAGATAGATAGATATGGAATGTGTGTATATACAAACACAAAGATACATAGATAGATTATAGATATAGATATAGAAATATAGGTATGTATATATGTGTAATATGAGTTATTCCAAACTTTTGAAAGATTAGTGTATCATAACAGACTAAACTGCTATCCTAAATCCTGAAAAAAACTCAATACCAACACCAGAAGGAACTCAATAAATAATCAAGACTAGAACAAACACTTTTGTTTGATGTGCAAAACACTACACAAACCTGCTATGACTATACTTGTATATTCAAGTGTGATTACATTCCTTAGCCCAACAATTTAGTCTAATATGCTAAATCAAGGCATAATGCTATATGTCTTAGGTTGCATATTCACAAGTGTGATTACATTCCTCGGCCCAACAATTTAGTCTGATATGCTAAATCTAGCTGTCGGACTATACGGCCAGGGCTAGCAGCTGTGGTAAGAACGATGACAAATCAGGTCAATGAGCCAGGCGGCTTCATATTCCTGTGTTTAGTCAATACTGTGGGGGACTGGAAATGTCTGAGAGTCAGCCATATGGTTTGAGGCAACACACATATACACTCTTTCTCTCTTTCACACACACATAGTCTGTCTCTCTTTTTCTCAGCCACAGAGACATTACACAAATCCAAGACCCACAGGCTGTCATCTCTCATGAAAATGTAAATATTATCATATTACAACATTGGGAATGATTACACAAACCTTACTCAGCCTCCTTTTCCACCCACCCCCATTATTAATCATTTCCTTAGTTTCTATTACTGGGTTGATTTCCTGGAAATCATTGGGAATTTAATAGATACCTGTACGCTGGCTCAGTCTGGGGGTTGAAATCCTATTGGCAACAGGGGTCACTGCCAGACAGTGGAGGTGCGGGGCATGAGCTTCTTGACTGGCAGGGTGTGTTGGGAACCTTAACACAAAGAGAACCAGGAATTACACAGCATTTCTTCATTTACAGAAGGCACAGTAGTATAAGCCTATGCTGAAGTAAAGCATTGTTAACTCAGTCAAGTTAAAAGCACACAGTATATGTCCAAAAGTTTATAGATACCGGTTCACCCAGTGTTTCCACCAAAATCAAGACCAGTAATACGGAATTTGCTGCAGTCATTTCTGCACTACTAAAGCTATACTTTACACAGTTCAAGCATTGTTGTTAGGATTGACTGCACTCAATGCCACTTTAGCAAGGTCAAGTACTGATGTGGGATGATTCATTTTGGATCGGAAATGCCACTCCAGCTCATCCCAAAGCTGGAGCTCCAGCCACTGCTCCACAAACCAGTACTGAGGGCTTTAAACCCCCATATGATAATATATATGCATATACTTCTTCTAACTAGATGATCACTGACAGTTCTTTAAACAGCTCCACATTTGAAGTGCTGGGGTTTACAGACCTTCAAAGTTTAACCCTTAGAAGTCACGGGTATCACAACTGATCTCAAAAAGCATGGAATTATAACTCATTCACAGCCCACTGAAACAAGTGAAGCAGATCTGCCTAAAGTGAAGAGGCTAAACTATCAAACTGGTTGTATTTGGAAGTAGAAGAGTAGATATTTCATGTTTTGCCAGAAGAAAAAAAATCCCCCAAAACTAATCTATAAACGAATCTATATATGAATCTATACAAATTAAACATGCATGTAATGTATTATACAAATTGTGCAGATGTAATTACTATATACATGTGCAATTATATTTGTACAGGGCTACTGAACCTCCACATAATGTTCAGCTCTACATTCAAGCAAAGAAACTTGTATTTTAAAGAGTGTAATTCTAGAAATTTCAACATCTTTTCCTGTTTCCAGTCCAATCATTTATCCTCACCTTCCTCATCTGTGTGAGTGGAGGTCTGTTTGCCAGATGTAAACATGTGTATCTGCTGCTTCTGCTTTCCAGGCTAAGACCGGTGCAGAGGGAGGCCGTAAAACCCAGTCACTGCGGCCTAATCAGGAATGTCCCTGTACAATTAAGCCTCTTACTTTCATGGTTTAAAGCCAAGAGCAGGACAAAGGAGGAAAAATGCTGAAATATGTAAACATGGAAGGAAGTCCATATATGGAAATGTTTCCAGCTGCTATTGCACCGAAGGAGAGGTGCATGAGTGAAAATCAGGTGTATTTTTCTGACCTACTTATTAAAGAGGTTAAGCTCATTATTATAAAAGAGCTGCTTATTCAGGAACCTGACATAAGAACAAGTAATGACTGACAGCTTTTTAAAAACACTTAAGAAATTCTATGATTTCTGCATGATGCTGGTACTGAAACAGTTAATGTCCAGCATCCTGGCATGCCTGCGATGAGTATTCCAGGTTTTTGCTGTGTTTTCATGCAGTAGTCCTCTAAAGGCAGGGTCAAGGCTTCCTCAATGTAGCGATCAATTTGTCTAAAGTGTCAGCTGATAGCTGAGGGACCTGCTACTCCCCTGGTTTCCTGTTCTTTAGTTCCTCAGAGATGGACTATACACACACACACACACACACACACACACACATACACATACACACACGTACGTACACACACACACACACTCAGCCTCCCCGCAGCTACTGCTAATAAAGATTTCAGCTGTGCTCACCAGAAGCAAACAATTGACTTTGGCTGTGCAGCAGTAGGCAGTACATGTTACGAGAATCCACATGAAAGCTGCCTACATTAACCAGTATCACTGTGTCAAACCCAGAATCAAATTATGTTTGTAATAGATTTGGCTAAATTGTGTAAATGGAGTTCAGTTATGCAGTTATGGCATTGTTTAACAATTAGACTGAACTACATTGACAGCTCAATCCACAGACATTCAAAGCTAGGAGAGCACCTCTCTGAGTAGGTTGGATGTGGGATGGCTCTCCTTTTCCCCTCATTAGTCAATGCAATGTTAGCCAATCCAGACATCTGTTAATTGATGTAACAGAATTGAAAATTAGTGTTCTCCTCCAAGCGTGTTGAGGTGTTCAGTGATGCGTCACATGATTGAGAGGAAGCATGTGGTAGCCATCACCCTCCAAGATTTTTTAAAAAATCCTTTCAAATTAATAACATGCTCTAAAGGTTTGTGCTAAATGTCTCATTAAACTGATCTGGACTGTTCAAATGACCTGTAAAGCAAAGCAAAACCTGCTATGAACAAACACATTTGTGGATGAATATATTAATTATTTGGTGATTACTATGACATGAATTTATTTGAGCTTATTACAAGAGTGAGGGATTAACATACAGGCTTTTGCAGTTTAAAGGAGGGTTTAATCAGCAGATTGAATAATTTCTATCAAGGTCACTCAGAGAGTGACTATAAAACTTATCTCAAAGTATACAAAGTAAATATATTGCCTGTCAAAGGAATTTCATTTAATGGGTTAATCTAGACCACAGAGACATTGTGCTACTGCAAGTATTCTATTTAGATGGTCTGTATATATGTATGTATTATACATGTGTGTCAATTTAAAGACATCTGGAACACTATCCTTGTGTGTGTTTGTGTGTGCGTGTAGGTTTTTGTCTGTAACTCTTATTTGTGTCTGACACTAAAGTGATACCATAAGCTCTATCAGAGGGTCCTGTTGTTCTTTTCCTGTCTTCCATTTGTACATACATTAAACCACAAACGTTACCACCTCTGCTCTCAAACCAGAGCCAGACAATTTCATTAATTCTGGACGTCGCTTGCCACACTGTAAGACTTAATGCTCCACAGCAACAGACGCGGAGGCACACGAAACTCACTTTTTCCATCCTTTAACTGCAGAGAGTCCATGATGATGCATACGTCCAGGGGTGAAATGACACGCTTCAGGGTGCCTTGTAAAAATGTGTGCGAATGCACAGTCTTGAACTGAACCTTATAATGAGGACAGTCTGAGCTGAAAAGCCATGGTCGAATGCTTTATAAATGCAATCAGAAATGAACATTCCCAAAAGGCTCTTGGCTTGGAGTCAAGGAAAAGCATGTTACTGGTATAAAATATTTACATTATTAATGAACACTAATTTTACATGCATATCTCATTTCTGAATATGGTTCTTGAAAGAGGCCATACCCTACACTTTCTCTGCACTTTATTCAGCTCAAGCAATTTCCTCTGGGATCGATAAAATCCTCTGATTCTGATGATTCTGATTTTCCTCTCAAATCTACTTAGAACATTTTTGTAGTTTTATAAACCACACAGCCAATCATAATTCATTTCTACAGGACCATCATCCAAACTCTTGTTATCCCTAGAATTAAACAGGCTCTTTTTGATACTGTACTTAGACATATGTAAATGATTTCCATTCTGATTGGCTGCCATACCTTGCATCCCATTAAAAAAGCAGTCCTAGCTGAAATATTCTGGAACAAGCTGCTATAGACTAAATAGGTAGATATATAGATATATTTAAGTGTGTTTGTTTTCATGCTGTTACAGAAATAAAGCGAAAAATTAGCAGTTTTTGGAGCTTTATTTCTTTATAGGTATGTAGAGAGAAAGCCACATTTAATAATGTTCATACATTACATGAAACTCATCTAAAAATGTTTTTTTTTCTACTAAATGTTTGCTTCTAAAGAATGCTTCTCAATCCAGGCCTCAAGACTGCCCACACAGTCCACATTTTCTCTACTGCTAAGCGTTCCAGGGGGCCCTGATAACTAATTTGAGAGCCATTGCCTTAAAGAACCATCCACTGAAAGATTCTTCATGGAATTGCACAATAGACCATCTTATATTGTTACAGATGTTTCATCATAAATTATATGCTTTAGACTCAAAATGCTGCATGTCTTCTCTCACAGAATTACAGAAACTGCACTGCTCACTTATCAGGTTCAAAAACACCCAAAGCAAGCTAATATTGATCTTGTCTTTTGTTCTTTAGCTAAGAAGCGAAAAACAAGCTGTAGTTGCAATTCACCTCGTTCTTGCGTTATGTAACACTGACCTTAATGAGAGCTGTTATAAAACCGGCCCTGCAACACAGCTAGGCACATTCAGTCTCTTGAGTAAAAATGCAAGCAGCCAGACACTGTGAAAGCCTCAGTAAATGCTAATCTTACTAATGTGTTTTGACATGTACGCTGAAATCTATAGATTTGGTGAATCTATAGACAGGATTAAGGAACCCACCCAGTCTATAGAATAGCTTTAGCGTTTGAATATGGAAACTCAGAATATTGGAAATCATTGTGTTCATTTAGACAGCTTCCACAGACATTCGAAAGGAGGTGTAAACTACATCTGGATTTTTTCAGTAAAGGTGGATGCAGGCATTCTCAGTAGGCAATGCATGAAAAATTGGCATGGCTCTGAGGACCCATAAATTCTAGAGTAAGTTTATTTAAGCTTGCTTTCCGGCCTCCTGCAAACCAGGGACATATTAAACCATCTGAAGGCCCGGTAGTCTTCAGTAGGACATAAAGACAGGTCAGGGACATACCCAGACTGGAGTCTCTACTGTAAATACAGGGCTGTGGTTGTTCAAAGGTGTGGGAGGCTTTGGGAGCTCATTGGATAGAAATCACTAACCCTGAGCTTAAAGTCAAATAGCAAACACAGACAAGGCAAGAAAGGTCAACATGAGTGCCATAGTCATGACCTGACTTTCTCTTGATTTATTGTTTATTAGATACTTAATTACCTCAGTTATTTTGGTATCAATGTTCTTCAAACTGCCACTTTCCAACACGACAGCTTCATCTTATGGTGTGTATGAAGGATATGAGATCTATGACAGTGGGGTCTGAAAGTCTATGATTACTGACAAAACACTTTTTGTTTATTCCTGTTTTCACTTTCATTACAACTGATAATAGCATCCCTTCAATAAGAAGTATAAAAACCTTAAATATTAACAAGAATTTCTTAGTATTTCCTGATATCCTCTTATTGCTCTAATGACAGTGTGGACTCAAGCTGGCATGGACTCCAAACACACTGGTGAGTTTAATTCCACCACAGAGTTTGTGCTTAAATAGACCTAAAACTAAATCTGACTTTTTGTAAAAGGCCTTAGACTAAAAATTGAATAGTGACCTAGAAATAAGGGCAAAATCTTTCTTCTGTTTACTTTTCATACCCCAAATTTTCAATGTCAGCTTTTAGACTCTACTGTACAGGGAATGATATCTCAATTTAGAAATATTTTTCCCCCCTTCTTTACTGTTACTGTATCAGAGATACTATTCTCTCTCTTATGATTACAGCAATATACTTATTAGGTTATTCAGCTGAAGGCAGTTCAATGCAATGCGTCATCAGATTCATTAAAAAGTCCCTCAGATGAGGCAAAATTGCAAAGTCACCCAAAAGTGGCAGCACAGCCAAGAGTCCAAGGCCAAACACTTGGCTATCCACAGGATGGCGGCGGGGGCTGACCTCAAACTGTCCCTCTTTGGCACATACACTTTTGGACCGGTGACTGGTGACTGAATGAGATGATAGCATTTACGCATGACTCTCCGTGACCCTCGCACTCACTGGACACACACACAAACACACACACACACACATCCAACATTCTTGTGTCTTAAAACTCACATAGGTGTAACGTCCTCACTGAATCCTCTGTAGGATACAGAATGCATAATGACTTATCCACCTGAGGCATATTTTATTCTGCTGCACTGGCTCTCAGCTCTTTTAGTTCTCGCCTTCTCTCTGATGTTGCTTTTTTTCGTTTTCTTTCCTTTCAGCTACTGTTTTTTAAAAGATCAAACACACCAGACATGAAGGAAAAAAACCCAAAGCCTTTATTTGTTTCAAATGCTCTTGTACATGGCAAACACAGCATGCTAATTATCTCCCTTTGCCTTCTAATTAAGAGCTCCACGGTTCTTAAATAATGCACTACAGAGCTAGCATATGTTATTGTAGGTAGATTTCTTGTCGGAGGGACTTTATCTCACTGGTGAGTGTGTCTGTGTATGTGTGTGTGTGTGTGTTCATGGGAATGTATCTGTCCAGCCATATGTGAGCGGGAAGGTGGGAGTAGACACGGACATGAGCAGATAATCGAGAAGCAGGAGAACCCACAGGAAGTTCCATGACCCTGAGGGCAGGACTTCAGCAAACCTTATATGTGTCTGTTCCTCTAACGTTCAAACACAAGCCCTCACGCAACTGACACCTCATCAATTCAAATAACAGGGAAAGGAGTGGAGGAGGAGTAGACATGGGTTACCTCCGTGCTTGCCCTTGCCAGTTAACATTCCTCCAAGAACCACAGGCTTTGTTCAAACAAACAAACTTAAAATTTCTATTGAACACCAGAGCTTTTGTTTTTTTTCAGAGTGAATTTCCAGCAAAAACTGTATTTCCCAGCATTAGACTTCACAGTCGTGAGAGTACAATAAGGCAAAAATGTCTTACGGTAAGTTTGTTCTTATGCTTAAGCCTTGGAGAAGTGTCTTGGGGAGTTTTTCCTTGCCACTGTCGCCGTCACCCTTGGCTTGCTCATCAGAGACTTTTCATTCACACACACTCATACACACAATTTTCTCCCATTTGTGAAGCTGCTTTGTGGCAATGACCATTGTTAAAAGCGCTATATAAATAAAATTGAATTGAATTGAATTGAATCTTCCACTTTAAAAAGAGTACCTCATTATCAATTGCATAGTCTCCTATTCTTATATTGATATTCTATGGTTTTTTTGTTTGTTTTGTTTTTCATTTTTCACCGCAGGTTTAAAAATTGCACTTGTGAGAACACACATCCAGCCTACGAGTTCAAAACCTTTTATGCTGAATGACTAATGCAGTAGTGGCTAAATGACTCATTTTGAGTACAGACCATGTCTTCAGTTAATCAGTTGTGGTTTAAGGAGTGAATACAACTCAGAGAATTTGGGCTGGAGTTCTGGATGGCTATGGACTTCACTTGCTTAAGATCTGAGGCTGAAGTGTAGGAGTTATGGATACAAAAGAGGAGAGTGGAGTAACTGTAGAAGTGTGTGGAATATATTAGATGTGATATGTAATCGATTGTGATTTGTGGAGTGACTGCAGTAAGAAAGATGTAATGGAATTTGTGGTGGAGTCCTAGGCAGCCCTCAGACCACTCCAGAGTTTATCAATAGCTGCAAATAAGATTCTCTGAGGTCTTGAATTTTGACTACTTGTACTTGCAAAGTGATGACAAAGTGAAAAACTCCCACAGAGGAAAGGAAACAAAAAGCAGGACTGCAAAATCTGAGGAGATGCCAAGGCGTCACTAGAATGCATGGTGGAATAAAGAGTTGAATGGTGAAATAAATAGGTGTTGACAAGCGGGCACCAAGAAGGATAAGATAAAATAAGATAAGATTTATTTATTAGTCTTTATTAGTCCCACAAGTAGGAAATATCTGTTGTTACAGCACTGTAGTGGACAGTACAAAAGTAAGAGCAGCAAAAAAAACAATAGAATAAAGCTATACAACACAACGTAAGAGAGTATACTATACAAATAATACATATACAGTTAATATTCCAAGAACTCCTGCATATAGTGAAAAAACACATTGTTGTGATGTGGTAAAAAACACCTAAAATGCCTATTTTTACAGTGTAAACCATAAATCTGCCCCAAAATATGCTCCCAAAACACTTTAATTTCATTTTAAACTAAGCTTAATACATTACCCTGAAAGAAAGTTTAAAGGTAAACCTGCATTCGTACTGTACAGTTTACACTGAACTCCTGCACTGCTAGAATGCAAATACCGACGTTACCCCTGTATAGACTGCACTGTAATTCATGCGTGCGTGTTTTGCTCTGTAGTTTTCTTTGGTAAAAGCAGGTAAATACAGTAATACATTCATTTAATATGAAGTAATAAAAATACAGGGCTTTAAGACAAACAAAATGAAAAACACGAGAACACTCGAGATGCTCCACGTGGGAAACCCTGGACTGCAGCTGCGTCAAAGGGCAGCAGCCAATCAGCAGCAAGGAGAAATAAATAGCATTCTCGGGTTGGCTACTTTCAAACCTCCCACCTCTACAGCCCAAGATACGTTTTCTTTGTGTTCTCTGGAAAAAAAACTGAAGGCAGATCTAAAATCAGCATGAAAACCTGGTATATATATATATATATATATATATATATACATACCCCTAAAATTGCACATTACCCCTAAAATTGCACATTACACTAGAGAACCACAAGATTGCACGTGTTGTACCCAAAAATATGGCACACAATAGAAAAATTATTGCATGAGAGGAATATTCCACACCTGAGAAATATTCCACACCCCACTCCATCACATCCTCCTTATTCCATCACTCCTCTGATATAAAGAATGAAGAGGTATTAGGATGTGATGAAGAGAGAAGGGGCCAGGATAAAAGACAGAGGGGTCAGCATGAAAGGGTTAGATGTTAAGATGAAAGGGTACATGGCTATAATGGAGGATGAAAAGAAGAATGTTGGAAAAAAGAAAAATGAGTAGGCAAGGAGAAGGAGAGAGGATCAGTTGTGACCAAATGAAATGTTTGACAGCCATTGCAGCAGAAAACCTGGGAATACCTTAGGCAGGGCAAGAAGGTAAGGTACAGAAATGGGCAGGGCTGATGTTAACTGTTAAGACAAGAGAAAGATGTGGAAGAGGATTAGAAGAACAAGGAGATGCGGGTTGGAACCATGCAAGCAAGGCCAAGCAAGTCAGGTACCATGGCCTTCAGTGGAAAGGTTGATATCATCAGGCACTGTCATCAAGAATGAGTTGACGTCATTGCGCCAAGGAGTTACAAAAGAGGCCTGGTGTTGTTTACCACAGAATCATGAAAGTTTCCAGGGCTGTTGTTGCAGGCACACCAAACGTGGGACACAAGGCCCGGCGAAGTGCAGTAGTGATTCTGGATACTGGTTAGGGTCCAGAGGAGTCCTCAATGGCTGGAGTGACAGGGATGGTGACAGACCTAAAGGAACTTTGAAGACAGGAGGGTTATCAAGAGGATGCTAGAAACCCAAAAGGAGTTTTACGCAGTGTCCTGCCAAACTTCAGTTCATGGATTACTCCATTAACTTTTGCCGCATTTCTTCCTAAGCATTGATAGAACAGCAATGTGCACATCAGCAGAAAGCTCTAGAGTCATCTCTTAAAACTGTACCTGTGTGTAATTTTAAAAGTTGTTGAATAATGTAGACCACATTAGGCAAGCAAAAGCGAGCTAAGTGTAGCTGGTTCCAGTGTCACAAAAAAGCTATGATTATGTTTTTCCAGATTCCTAGATTGCTAATTTAAAAACAGTAATAAAAAGATCGCTTTGAACTGTTTTCACTTCAGTGCTTGTGTGAAAGAAAAGTGATATATTTTCATAGCATTTCATTTGTGTATGTTGTTTTGTTTTCTTTAAAAAAAACCACAGTAGACTAGTTTGAACCACACACTGATAAAGACATGTATGTAAGTCATAAGTCACTAAATAAAGGACAACTTGAAAACTTTCAACATAAACAAATCCATCCGGAGCTGCTGTGTTCCCATGCAGTGATGCAACAAGAGAAAGAACATTCCTGTAAGCCATTACTACCCTTCATGACAAACATTTGGCAAGGTAAGCTGAAGAGTGACTCTCGGTCTGTCTGACCATGACAATAGGTTTGCAAACTGGACATATGGTATCAACTTAGAACCAGAGGTTAACAAGTTATGAACTTATTAGCTTGAAGTTATGACAAGCAGACATGGAAGGCTGATTTTTACTTTTACTTTTACTTCACTTAAGAGATGACCTTTGCACATCTGCTGTGGTCAGGTCTCAGATAAAGGCTTTAAACGCTTTTTAAATGGTATTTAGATGCTATAAGAATTACACAACAGTATTTTTGTTTTTTTGTTTTTTTACAAATAAAGCCTGAAAAGGCTTCAGTAGATTCGAACCTTATTAAAATCATTGGTAACTTTCCTTAAGCTGAAATCCATGTGAATTTAAAATCATTACATACTACACACCTCTGTTTGCACAATACGGAACAATTTCCAACTAAATTTATTCCAGTTGATTGAGCAAAGTGCTGCTGCACGCACAACATGCTTCATGGCGAACAACAAGGCAACTAATCATGATAAAGCCATCTGTGTCATGCTTCACTTAGCAAGGACAATCACACTTATCAGCTGGGCAGGAAGACTGGGCAGACAGAGGAAGCGGAGGAAAATGTTTACATTTATTCTGCTACTGAGATAGAGTAAAGTTTCCCACGAAGAAAGAAACTCAGATATTGAGTCACCTGCATGGGTCAGTGCACTTTAAATCTGACCAAATTGGTGCAATACAGGCAATAGCGTTAATTTGGGCAAAAGGTTACTATAAATGCTTTAAACTTTATCATGAAGATTTCTTACATTTTCTCTCAAACATGTTATTGCTCTGGTAAGGCATATTACTCCACTAATGTTAAAACTTTTGTAAATGTGCCTATTCGCATCATACAGTGTGGCCACATTAGTTACTGGAGTGAGATATCCGTGTTTAACAATTACTATGACTCCCTATTAGATTAGGTATTGAAGGTTAAGGCATTTTTACCAGGAACCTTTAAAAAATATATTGGTGTGGAAATAGGGGTGAAAATGTTAACTGGTAATTGCAGAAACTGAATTGCAGGGAACTGAATATCTTATTGCAGTTGTATAATGGTGGTCTTCAGATCACTGCTACTGAGTAAAGGGTTACAGAAATCCTTGGCTATTTAGATGCCTCAGTTTGGTTTCTGTTCTCTGGCTGAAAGGGTCAAAAAGTAATCTCTGGAATCCATTTGATGCTGAATAAACACTACTACCCTGCTGCCCTCCTAAATTACACCCCACCATAGTTAAACCATCATACTTTTCAGCATACATTTTGCTTATTTGAATTGGAAAGTTACTTAAGCTCCTTTATCTTACTTTTATAAGATCCTACAGCCTGTTATGAGTACACAGCCCATCTCCAAAATAGAACTGGAAGGCAGCAGAATGACAGGGTGTTTCCTTTCTATGTTGCTGCTCTCTATTTCTCTTCTATTTAATTCCGTGGTTAGCCTGAAGCAGAAAGACCTGGCCAAGGACAATACGAGTGGGAAGATATTACAGATTCATAAAGGAGGCTCATCACAGCCACCCAGTCTAGACATTTGGAGGCTGTTAAGCGAAGATAATTCTAAAAGTAGGATGCGGAGGGAATAATTAGGCTGCCTCGAATCCCACACAATCTTTCGCCGCTTTCTGTGCTCTGCTCATTCTCCAGTCTACAATTAAAGATGGAAGTGGAACATTTTATTTGGTCCCCCATTGAATCAAATACCCCTGGTGGGTAATTTTCCCTTGTGAATTTCACAAAAGACTTGATAATTATTTCACTCTTTAGCACACATGAGGTGCTCTAGTTTCCATGATTGCTTCATTCACCTTAATGTCTTCATCTGGCCTAAAAACTGCTTTACAGTTAGACGCCTTGTCTTTTACACTAATTACACATTAATACATATACATTTTCAAAATGCAGTTTTCAGTAGTTTTATTTTAACATCAGCATCCTTCTATCATTTTTTCATCCACAAGACCATGTCAAAAAAGACAGCATCATATGCTTCCTGAGCCATGTTGTACGTTGTAATGAATGTCAGTAGTGCATTTCATATGCAGTAATCACTCAGTTTTATGCGGATTCAGTCACACGCAGATTTTTACTGAAAACCAAACTCTCCACAATACGCGGAAATCTCCACAATAACGCAAAAACTGCAAATATTTGTGCTTGTTTTTTTATGCATTGTAGTTCTAGCCGTGCTGAATTTAAATCTCTCTCTGTGTGTCTGTCTTTCTGTCTTTCTTTCTCTCTCTCTCTCTCTCTCTCTCTCTCTCTCTCTCTCTCTGTGTCTCTCTCTTCTGGAAAAGTCCAGAAC
>JBBPCY010000136.1:10078812-10089956 GCA_037974405.1 Brachyalestes nurse
TATTGAAGGGCATCGCAATAGCAATGTGCAATAGTATAATCGCAATACAAATATTTTGTCCATATCGTGCAGCCCTAATTAGTTCCATAATTGAAAAAACCATATATAGCATAAAAAGTGCCAGTACACTACCTGTGTACTCACAGACTATTGTCCTACTTCTACATGAAGGGAGCAGAGCAGGCATGGCAATACCAAGATTACAGGTGAGAATATATAATAGCAGAATTATTATATAATTACAGGATGATGGTTACATATGTTATATTTTCAGTGATGCACTTTCAGTTTTTGTACTTCTGAAACACCTACACTGTGTTTTGCGAGGAGTGACACTTAGGAATTATGATAACCAACTATTTAGGTTACTCCCTGAAGTAATTACTGTATATGTGTCATATATAGAGGTGGGTGACCGCAATATGATAATAACTGAAGACATGATCACAATACGCATGAGCACATCACAATATTCAGTTTTTATTTGTTTGTTTTAGTTGTTTTGATTTATCATAACTGTTTTCTACATTCTACATTTTCATCTCTTTATTCCGTTAAGCAAGCTGTTTTTGTCACTGTGTCTTAAAAACTGATATTGGTAAGTTACCTCAGCTCTGACTGGCTGTGCCTCATTCAAAATGTGGCCCAGCTTAAAACTCTTTTCAGTGTGAGTGGTGGAGTAGCCTGTTGATTGGTGGATATATGTAAATGAGATGGTTCGCATGTCATCACAAAAACATTTAATTCAAAATAGGCCTCAACCGGCCTGTAAAGGTGGCACTACTGATGATGCTGGTCACCTAGTCAAGTGATTATTTATCTAGATATAGAGAATGACTAGATAAAGTTATCAGCATCATCAATAGTGACAGCTCTACAGATGTAAGTATATAATCTTATGCAGGCTAAAAAATAACATTTTTTATTGAATTGTCATTAAACAAGATATTACCAAGAAAAAAAATTAATTGGTTTTCCATTGTATGGGCTATTGGGTACAGTGAGTTTAACTCTTTAACATTTTTTCCTACTGCACTGCATTACAATACATTTAAAATCCAATGAATTTTGTCCTCTTTAAATTAACTGTGCAGCTGGTCAGTGTTTACTGTACTAGCGATTTCCACCATATGCTCAGAAAACCATACTGTGGCATATTATATCGCCCACCCCATCCATATGACAGTTCAAAAAGCCTTTGAATCTGCTGGGGAACATTTAGTTTCCACTGAGATCAGGTCTTTGAAGCATGTTGGTATCTTGGCAGTTGCATGACCAAGTGCAGTGGCTCCATTTCCGACCTGCTTACGTGTCGCACAGCTTAAACTTGTATGCAAAAAAAAAAAAACCCTGAAAAGTCTCAGAACCGCCTCCCAGATCTCAGCACTCAGCTCTCGATCCTTAAAGTTCATGCAGACATTTTATCGCCCTTAAGTACTATGACCTTTTATTTTTCTGCAGCACTCTAAATCATCTGTTATCACATTCATTCAGGTTCAACAGGTTTAGCATTTCGGTGTGGCACAGTTAAGTCATTTACCCATATTAATGCCAAGCCTTGCACGCAGCACAACACAGTATCACCAACATCTTACAACATCAACACTGGCATCTCAGCCAGAAACTCCATGGACCCCCTCCCTCCCTCCCTCCCCCGCCCAACTCAACCCCCAGGACAAGGGAGGGGAGAAGGGATTTTGTTTGTTGTATGTTTGTTCACTTTTCACCATAAACACACACACACACACACACACACACACATCCACCTGGGAAACCCCAGTGTTATCAGAGTTTTGCATTTGCATGCCTCTACCGATCATCCACTACCATTAAGCTGGTGCACGGAGCTCTCTCCTCTCATTAGTCGGGCACCTTATCATTTTTTACCCCCTGCCACCAGCAGCTCACTTCAAATGAGCCTTTTAAAATGCGTTTCTCTGCAACTCCGTGCAGCAGAAGCCGTGACACTTAAAATCCATCATGCTGAGGCGAAGGGTCTTGGGTTGAGCTTGAAAGGAGGCGGTGTGAGGGGTGGGGGTGGTTGGTGGGTAGTTTCTGCATTTATTTGTACTTAACATCGATCTCTCTGCCCTGATATTGAACTAGTCACTCAGGCAGGTGTCCCTGCGTGATGTCATTTGTCTCACCAGCTCTCAGGCCAGCGATAATACTACTAATAATAATAATAATCACTATCCCCAAAAACGTAGCTCCACTGCTGAAACGACGACATTATCAGTGAAAGTTGGCTTCCTATTTTCATTTCTTTCTCCTTTCCACCTTAAACCGTGCGATTTAAGGTGGAACGGGAGAAAATCCCCGCAACTTCAGCCTCGCGAAGGCAAACAAGTGGCACCGAGCTCCGGGCTGCCCGGAGACCACAACAGACGACGGATTTCTGTCCATATTCACATCGAATTCAGCTTCAGTCCGCATAAATGAATATTGAGGCCCTGAAATGACGCTTGTTTGGAAATCTTGCAAGCTCTACAGCGCTCTGCAGCGAACACGGATTCCTCAAGTGGCTTTCTGGAGCCATTTTTGTTATTTTTTTAGTGGAGAGAGGGGGAAGCCTAGTTCACTCGTCCATTAAAGTTGACGGCTTACCTCGCTGGAGGACTTCTCCCACTCCCAGCCAGCGCCGCGTCCGAGGTTCGCTTTTTTTATTCCTCCTTCCAGAAACGGACGGACGGGGGAGAGAGAAACCGGCACAGCCCTTCAGAGCCCGAAGTCTGGCGTCAGGAACGAGAGCCTACAATCCTCCTTCAGATGGACAAATCCGTGAGTGGCCGCTCGGTTCCTCTTCGCCATCTCCAGCTTTCCAAACCGAGCCGGTTCTGCTCATACACACACACACACACTGCTCAGGCTTTCTTTCATTCACTCCTTCTTTGCTTCTTCTTCCGAATAGATAACAAAAAGCCCAACACTTAACTCTGTCTGTCTCTTTTCTCTCTCACACACACTTCCCTCAGTGAATCTTCCAGTAATTCTGAAGTAATTACGCCTCCCCCCTTTTACAGAAAATAAACAAAGGCATTAGAAATGACCAGCTCCTGCTCACAGTCACGGTAAGAAAACAGCACCCAGGAAATCAAACAAAATTGTCTACAAGGATCCTCTGGTTTATTCCTCTCCGCGGTAATCCTGCGAGCCTCTCCTGCGCCCGTGTGAGCGCACTGCTTTTTTGCGCACGCGAGGAGGAGGAGGAGGAGGAGGAGGAGGATGGTGATGAAGAGGAGGGGAAGGAGGAAGAAGCATAGGGGGGGTCTTCTTCTCTCCTCAGCTTCAGCAACAACTTCTCGTCGCGAGCTCGAGGCTGTTTTGCTGGGGAATGCGCAATTAGGTTAAGAAAATCTGCTAATTGCCCCTCAAGTCGCGCACACACACGCACGGAGCGACAGTGACCCACATCTGACTGCAGCTCGGATCAGATACCGATACCGTCTTCTCTCTGTCTTTCTTCCCTTCTTTATACATTATTTTTTTATTTATTAGTTAGTTTGTTTGTTTATGTACTTCCTTTGCATTTTTTCCACAAATGGGCTATTTCGTGTCAACTCCCGTCAATCTCTCTCTCTCTCTCTCTCTCTCTCTCTCTCTGTGTCTCTCTCTTCTGGAAAAGTCCAGAACGGCTGTTCTGACGCGCTGAATTTAAATTTCTCTCTCTTACTCTCTCTCTCTCTCTCTTTCTGTCTCTCTCAATCGGGCCCAAGATGGCTGGACTTTTCCAGAATGCATAGAATGCCAGTACGCCCCTGTATACATTTTTGTTAAGGGTAATGTATTAAGTTGAATTTAAAATGAAATTAAAGTGTTCTGGGAGCATATTTGGGGGCATATTTAGGGTTCATTTTTTTACCAAAACACAACAATGTCTTTTTTCCACTATACGCAGGTGCTCTTGGAACGTAACCCCCGCGAAAAGCGGGGGATTACTGTATAAATAGACAGACAGACAGACAGACAGACAGACAGACAGACAGATAGATAGATAGATAGATAGACAGACTTTGCAAGTATTTGGTGATTACAGTTCAAAAGGGTATTATTTCAAGATTCTGTGTAAATAATTTTAGGAAAATAAGTCTTCATTTTGGGATATTAAGTCAACAATTTGAGAAAATCAGTAATTACTTTGAGATGTTATGTGACATACTGTTTAAAAGAAACAAAAACAGAGACAACACATGTTTTTGAAAATCTCTAGTTTCCTTCGTCCACATGTATAGCATACTGTATTTAATATATAGTATTTTCAGAGTATCTCTGTAGTTTTCATTTGACTTTTATTAAGACTTTATATTTTATCGTGTTCTTGTCTCTGTGTCTGTGTGTCTATGCAGTTGCAACATAGGCTGTTTCTTTCCGGGATTAATAATGTTTTCTGATTCTGATCTGATTACAACAACAAATCTCTCTGGAGAGTGTTTTCAAAGTGCTTTTTGGTAAGTTGTTGTAAGACCAACATAGTACAGAAAACTAGTGTGCCTTACCAAATAACATGGACGAAGGGCACAAGCCTCAAAACAAATAGAATGAGCAAGTGCTAGGAAGTGAACACAATGCCAGTAGCCAGCAGGGTACTTGTGCCTCGGTGGGAAGGGCGTACAGTCCTAATCCCTTTTCACACATTCTGCTGTTGGCCAAGCGGATGCATACCAATCTCCGGCTAGATAAGATTGGGCCTCATTGAGAGCACCCCAAGCACTGAGCCTTCCTCTCACTGTGGAGGACTCCATACAGGGCTATCTGCGGCCAGCCATATCAGCACAGGAAGCACCCAGCCCAGGCTGAGAGAAAGCTCTGCTTCCCCTCCATCAGCTCCCTGGACCTGCATGACTGGCACACTGGTGACGAACTGCGTCGGTGGACAAGAGAGGAAACACACACCTCTTCTTTAGGACAGGTCAATGTGGGTGGGATAAGAGAGAAAAAGAGAAGGAGTAACAGCTCTGCAGGTGCCAGATTAATTTATTTGGCAATCTGGAGGTATGAGAAACCCACAGTAAAGTCCTACCCTAGTTTTTACAAGTCGAAAGGCCAGCTGTAATTGTTTGAGGCAAGAATAGTAGACCTCCTTGAATGTTGTTATTGTTATTGAATGAGTTGCCTGTTGTGTGTTACTGACATGAGTATCCATACTATGCTGTTTCAATCTAGCCAGTCTGTAGGAGTTCAGCCCGGCATGTACGATGAGCGTAATCCATACGCTAACTCTAATGAGTTAACAAGAAAAACTCAGAAAGTTAGCCAAATTAAAAGAAATAATTAATTAACCGTGGCAGTGTACAAATTCCCCAAGCACAGGACTATGGCGTATTGTTCTAAGATATAGTAACACCTTTGGGAGCTATCCAGCTATTTGTAATGATTAAATGTTCAAAATGATTATGTCCAAGACTGAAATAATGGGAAGATCTTGTTGAGAGGGTGATGCCCCCTCTTGCCTCTCATCCAAACCAGGCCTTCTGCTGCAGGCAAGCAAGTAATAAATTAATAAAAGCATTAATAAGGGAGAAATAGGGCACCATTTATCTTCACTTACGGTAAGTAGTGTAAAACTGTTGACATATTTCCGTATGGAACAATGGCAAGCAACCTCATGCCATGTGCTTATTCTTTGACCCTAATATTTGCAGACAGATCAAATTGATGTTTACTCTACCTCCAAAAGTGGCGCCCTCGTCCAAAGTGACTCACTGGGCAGCCTTGAGTGAGCAGACAGGGTTTCCGTGGAGATGGTGGGTAAAGAAGCCTCCTCCACCAACCACAGTACTGACGATGAGTCACTAAACAAAGCCAGTAAACAGGAAAAGAACCCACATACAGCCAAGGCCTTTTGACCCCCAGGGTCAGATGGAAGTGGGCCTCAACGAACAGAGGAGACAGATCATTTAGCAAGTTGGTACTATGTCAACAAAAGAAAAGCTGATTCATCAAAGTGGGCGAACTCACTAATTTCCTAAGAGCAGGGCCCACTGAAACTGAAATCATCAATCATCATTTTGTCTTGAGTGCTATTCATAGTGAATATGTTACAGTTCTTTACCTCTACATATACCTAAGGTGAGTCAAAAGGGTGTGCAAATGAAAGGCACAGGAAATACTGGATATTTTTTTAAGGAAATTTACAGGTGGGTGTACAGTTACTGACTGTGGCTCATCTGGTCCTATAGTGCTCCATTACATTAATGAATGGTAAGGGAGCACTATAGGACCACCGCTGACCAGATATCACTTGGTAGACACTGAGTAATAGGATAGTAGGCGTAGTGGATGTTGTGATGGTATGAGTGTTTCAGTGTTGCTGAGGTTTTTAAATGCCTCACTGCTGTGCTGAGAATATTCCGCCACCCAAAAACATCCAGCCAACAGTGGCTCTGTGGTCAGAAACTGACCACTGATGAAGGGCTAGAGGACAGTCGGCTCAAATTGTCACTGGAAAAAAGATTCAAACTGCCAACCCTTCAAAGCTTACCAAAAAGGCCAAACAGTGTACACAGTGTTTAAAATCCCTCTGGCAGATACACTCTCACCAGTATGACATGCCACTACCATCATAGTGTCACTTCTGTGCTGAGAATGACTGACCACCCAAATATTATCTGATCTGCCGTGGTCCTGTGATGGTCCCTTGAGTGTGGGTTTCTGCTGGGATTTCCCAAAGTGCAAAGACATGCATGTCAGGTGAATTGGAGATGCTAATTTTGACCCGATGTACTAGTCCAAAGTGTTTCTTTGCCTTTCAAACTGTGACCGCTGGTATAGGCGTCAACACTCCCAGTGACCCTGGCTGAGGATAAGCAGCTTGAAAAATGAATGAATTAATGTTACATTTAACAAATAAACTGTAATTGCGCATAAAAATGTTCTATATAGGAAATCAACAAAATGTGACTGGGGGGGGGGGGGTCAGATTTTTGCAGGGAACTGAATAAGATTGGTGCCTCCTATAAAATGCCCAGTAAATATTAGAATTTCATGTGCGTGTTTGAGCTACTTTGTACACTTGGCATACATGCAAGATGTTATATTCCAAATGACTTCAAAGTGGGAGAGCGTGTTCATACGTACACTCTCTGGTCTAATAAAAAGCAGCAAATTGTTATGCTTCTTACAGATATTTTGGTGGTTCAAGACGTTTTACTGGATAGTTTTAAAATCTCTATTGTGCTACCTCTATTTTATAGAACATTCGATCTGTCGGTTCCTCGCACCCCAGCTCAGTTCTAAGGCTGATTGATCATTTGTTGGTGCCAAGTCACAAGCTGGTGGTGATCATTAACACCACAGACAAGAATTGCTACAGTTTGCAAGCAACATCAACAACAGTGCCACAAACATTAAAATGTGCAATATGAATGCTTAGAATGCTAGTTCTATTTCCTTATAGGTGCTATAAAAGTTGCTAAAAGTTGCTGATCACTTTGTCTTTTTGTTTCTTTTGAGTCCATCCATGCATACTGAACACTGGCTAAAGTCTACTACAAAGTCTGCATCAACAATCAGAATACAAAAAACTGTTTTGTTTGTTCATTTTAATTCAGCAGATCAAGTTTGTATGCAAACACTGCAGAGTGCCCGGCAGAACGTTATCCAGCCAGACCGTTTTCTCTGTGGTACCTTGTATATGGTACCTACCACTGGTAGGGCCTTACACTCTCGACTGAAAGTCTACCGTGTCAGATTTTCCATCAGTATAATTAAGAAGTGGGAGTGGTTTCAGTCAGTCACACTTTGATTCACAGCGAGTGAGAGGGGGTTTATCACTCTAGGCCTTGTTGAAAGTCCTAAATACATCACTAACAGTGGCAGCCTACACAGTGGACCTCTATTAGATGGTAAACTGCAGCAGTTTTATGACAGTTTTCTGATCACATGCCTAGGGACATATATGTGTTCACATGTCTGCTACAAGTTTTAGATACTGGCCTTCAACATACAATGACCAACTAGAATTCCATTAGAATTCCCCTGGGAAGCTAGCATGTAATTTCCATTATTATAGATGTGTCTGTTTTGCATTTTTTGACAGTTGTTATATTTATGGCATAAACGGAAGGCCTAGCTCTGATAGTCATGGTTTGCCACTGCAAAAAGTACACAGTGCAACATAAAATAGCAATTACACTACATTAGTATGTTATTAACACTGAACTCCAACTGCAACATCAGGACAATACAGTACAAAACCCAGTACACATAAACTACAACACAAAGACATAGAACCTTCTGTCTGAAAGCAATATAGTAAGTTACAATGGTGATCCAGCTGCTTGATGTCAATTTTCCTCTCTTCAGTTTCACTGTTTACTACTATATGAAAGCTAAATGGAAAAGAGTGCTAAATTAACATAGCACTCAGTCACCTTGTATTGTACTTTATTTCATGAGTATCATTTGAAGCCATCTTACCAAAACCATCAAAAACTGTTTGTTTTACACAGATCCTTCAGGAAACCTGAACACCTTCCAGAAGTAATCGACAATCGAACAGTAATGAAATTTCTTGCACTGACCTTATAATGAACATATAACACAGCCAGATGTCAAGTATTAACCATGTATTGTTTTAAAAATTGCACAGTAGCTTCTTGGAGAGCTCTCTGCTAAAAACAAGAATAGAGTATGCTTGGCTGAGGGGGACTGGGACAATGTACGTATTATTCATAGCCTGCTGTTCTTGATGCTGGCAGGCCCGCAGCATCTGGCACAATGTGTGCTTGTTATAGAGGTTCCCCTCTCTGTTCTGCGCCATTCATATTATATAATGCAGTCTGTTCCTTACTGAGGAAACTAGTTTAACAGCAGACTTTATTCTGTCTTGTGTATGGCTGGTAGGTCTTTTTTGTGTATGTATAAGAGTGTGTACATGTTTGTTTGTTCTCATGAATTTGATTATATTTGATTACTTTCAGTTTGATTACCATTAATCCAAAATATCTGCTCAAAATATCTCTATAACACGAGTCCCTTATCTCCCAAAAGTGTTAAGTTGTGTTTTGATGACTGAGAAGACCACTGGATGTGAGTACACCTGCAGTATGGAGGTGTCTACCTTTGTTAAGCCAGTAGTAGCAGGTCCCTTAGAGTTGCCACATATTGGACTTGTTTTTGACTTGTTGTCAGATTGTCCATACAGTGAATTGTATCGAGATAATCAACATAATTTGCTTCACCTGTGAGTGGTCCTAACATTTTGACTTATCAGTATATGCACTGGACAGAGACTGTGTGCAGTCCCAAAACATGTCAGATATGCATGCTAAGGCACTTGGACCCCTGGCTTTCCACTCTACCTCGAACAGTGATCCTTTAAGTACATGCTTATATAGTGCTTCAGTCTTTTCTTTTGTGCTGTGCCTGATGTGTTTACCCGTCCCGTCGCTTCAGATACACCCACATTGGCCCTGTTTCAAACGCTATAAACAAGTTCTGATAAACTGCCCTGTGGGGTAGCTTGATAAGACTGATTCCATGAGAAAGTCTGAACATAACAAAACATAGAAGTAGGTGTGTAGATTACACTTTCTCCTGTAGGTTATCCAAAACACAGTCTAAAAGAGAAAGAAAACGCCACAGGTTTGTCACCATCTATGCATGCATGCACACATTCAGCAACATGTAGAAACACATACATACATACAAACACACACACACACACTTTTTGCTCAGTTTGCCTGAGGGAGGGTCATCTGTGAGGCTGCCTGATCGAGCTAATGGACAAATAACAGGCCTCCAACGTGAATAAGAACCAGTTGTTCTCAGTAATATAGATGGATATCTTTCTTCTCCAAATTTCTGATAATTGGTTGAGAATGGGTGACATGGTGTGTGTCACACAGGGTGGTTGGTCTAGCCTGCAGTCAAATTGTGGTTGGTGGCCTTCTAAGGAAACAAAACATTTGACTTAATTGAAAAATGTCTACGATACGTTTAGACATTTGCGATTCATGATCGCCTCGCATATCTGATGTGTAAAATCATGGGACAGCTACTAAATATTAAGCATTGTGGTTACTTGAAAATTCATAAAACTAAATGTTTAAAGCCTTTTCTTTTTTCTTTTTTTTTGTTTTTTTGACATGGCTCTTTTTGATCCAAACAGGCAACATGTATTCAATGACCAGTCACAGTACAGTATTAGATCTTTTTAAAGTGTCCTAGACACCCGTAAGCCCTTTCCATGACCCAGTCATAAATTACAGACAGCCAAACACAGCTGAAAGCATGGTTCTGTAGCAGCGCCTATGTCTGTCCGCTAACCGTCTGATAAATGTTTAAATAATGTGCCGGCCTATGCTCTATTTACAGAATGTAGCATTTGGTAAACATTAAAAGAGGCTTTTGTTTGGAATCCAAACAGTCATTACCAAGCCATCGTAGCCACATGCTCATGAGAGATTAGGGGATTTGTTTAGGAGTGCGCAGACTATTCTTAAGGGAGCTGCTACTCCAACAACTGAACAGTGTTTTGAATGGCAATTGTGGTTCTACTGTTTCATCCGTGCACAAAACCCACGCACTGTTTGTTTTATTGGTTGCTGCAGCGACGGTGCCATCCATCAGTGACTGAACTCAACAGGCCAAGACGTAATGATAGAAGATTGTTTAAACCCTTCATCTTTCGTCTTCTGCAGAAGAGCAGTATTACTCACCGTCTCACTTTTAGCACACGGATAGGCTGCTTCGTATCGGTCTTTATCCAGGCATGACCATGGCAGTAGAGCGGCTATACTGCCTTCTGATCATAGTCAAAGTACTCATCATAAAAATGGAAAAAAATGTGTTATTTGGCAGGAACCATTTAAAAGCCAACCTATATCAGAGTGACTTAATGAGCTCTTACCTTATCTAAGGTGAATACTATTAGTACACCATAAAAAAGTTCTGTAAGTTTTCCAGTAATGTGCTGTGTACAAGCCAGTATAACACTCCAAATGTGTTTTACAATTTTATTCTGTTTTCTGTTTTCTGTGTTGAACTGTGGGAAAGCATCTATGGTACATGCATATTGTATCCATTATACTGTATTTTACGGTGGCCAACAAAAGAAAAAGCACGAACAAAATGAAAATGCGCTGCAAGTCAAAAAATGCAAACAAAAGAAAAAGCAAAACAAAATGAAAATGTGCTGCAAA
>JBBPCY010000136.1:10090056-10100196 GCA_037974405.1 Brachyalestes nurse
TGTGTGTGTGTGTGTGTGTGTGTGTGTGTGTGTGTGTGTGTGTGTGTGTGTGTGTGAGAGAGAGAGAGAGAGAGAGACAGATCATTCTTAATTGAATCTGAATAATCAAGTTTGTGAGATTTTAGGAATTTCCTTAGAATCATGAAATGCTGCTGTGGGTTGGTGGATCCCCTGTTTGTTTGACTTTTTCGGTGTATAAATGTAATAAATAATGTAATAAATCACATGTTGTGAAACGCTGTGATAAATAGCATAAAATCGCCGAAATAGTTTAATCAAAATTTCTCATTACAAAAGTCATTTTTCTTTTTGATAAAAAAATACTGTCCAAGAGATCACAAGTGTTATTATACCTTCCCCAAGAATGTCAGATGCTGTACGATGAGATGGGCGCTCTCTGTTTTACCAGCTCCACTCTCCCCACTGATGATTATACACTAAAACATCAAGACAAGGTACAGTTTTATATGAAGAACAATTTATTAACTAATGATAAAGATTCCTAATGCTAGGTAAACAATTAGAACCTGGAATGTTGACATATAATGTAGACCTTATACACATACTGAAAATATACTGTTACCTGATCCTTACAGGTGGTCACCATGCCCTGGTAGGCTGCATCCGCAGTGGCAAAGATATGAGGAGGATTATCTGAGCGTTTGGCCCCATGATACAGTTTAGAGAACTGTAGAGAACAGGCAGAAAAGAAACAACATTTAACATGTACAACAGAACTAAATATAGCACTGTTAGTGGTCCCAAAATGCTGTGGTAACACAGAGGATTTATACGTGAACGATATAGTGATTAAAATGACAAAAAAAAGGCAACTCAGCATGAGTGACTGACTGCAAGCTTTTATGTATTATCTTTAATTTTTTATGCACTCATTGTTTAGCTTTTATGCACTTTTGTGAGTTATCTTTCTCATTACAGGTCAGTATACAAGCAGCTTTGGCAAAAACGGAAAAATCGCAGCGGGTAGTACCTGCAAGCTAGGTGCCATGTGCATACAATGTTGTGTCAGGCTGCACTGACCTGTGGGGAGTAAATGCTCAGGCTCTGAAATGGGTTCAGGGCAATGAGGATGTCTCCAACATAGGTGTATATCTGCAGCTCTTCATAGCGCTTCTGAAGGTGTGTGATTATAGTTTCCTGTGTAAAGAAATACTAAGTCATATAGTCACCTGCTGAAACTGCAGAACAACAGTCATTTGAAATAATAACAAACAAAATATATAAGAAATAATTAATACATCAATACATCATTGCATAAGCTCATTTTCATTCAGTGTGCCATTAATTCTATATAATTAAATATATATATATTAAACATTTCCTTCTCATAGCAATTTTGTGCTTAACAGATTTAACTGGCTTCAACTTTGTAAGAAGGAAGATGACTAAAGTGAATTAGGCATCAGTATAAAATACTCTAACCTCATCTAAAACCTCCAGGTTCACCAGGTCATCATTGGGACAGCTCTCAATAAGTAGGGTCTTTCTTGTATTGATCCTTTCATGCCTGAAAAAGATAATAATATGGTTTAAATTACAATTCAGAAGATAAATATTTCACAAAATTGAGCAGCAGAGTCTGGAGCGGATTTGTATTTAAGGGTTTGAAGTTTATAATAGCAGGTAGCTCCGACACTTGATAGGAGCTTGCCCCTGTATTGTGCGTTATGACCTACAGAGCTAGAGGTTAGCAGGGAACCAGCTGGTGCATTCACACACAGCACAAAGCCCTCAAGCCCTGAACTAACACATTGCGAGAACGTGTTAGACTAGTGAGAGAGCAAGCGAGTGAGTGAGAGAGAGAGAGAGAGAGAGAGAGAGAGTGAAAGCGAGCAAGAGAAGGAAAGAGAGAGCGAGAGAGAGAGAGAATGAGAGCAAGACAGTGAGAGAGAGCAAGAGAAGGAGAGAGAGCGAGAGACAGAGAGCGCGAGAGCAAGAGAGTGCATGCATCGGATTGTAGCCTGGGGCCAACAGTGACCAACATCATATCAGAACTATCGGTATATGTCTAAAAAAAAAAAAGGCCCATTAAGGTTCAGTTTGATTCAGTACCGTACATAGGTACTGAATGGGCCTCCATCTCTCCAGAGGACACACATCTACTGGGGTGTTAGACAGTTCTAACTGCTGCTTGACATTAGGTTTATGTGTGGCTGCACCAGAGCATCCCATTCCATTGTTCACCTTAACCAAAGAAAAACATGCTGCAAGTAAAAAAAGACAAACCAAAGAAAAACGCGCTGCAAGTAGAGGATCTCAAACCGGAAGTGCTCCACGACGCTAGGGGGCGTGGTGAGCTCAGTTTGCAAAAGCAACAGCATGTTTTTCTTTGGTTTCTCTTTTTTTACTTGCAGCCCGTTTTTCTTTTGTTTGTCTTTTTTGACTTGCAGCGCGTTTTTCTTTGGTTTGTCTTTTTTAACTTGCAGCGCATTTTAATTTTGTTTGCTTTTTCATTTGTTTGTCTTTTTTAATTTGCAGCACATTTTCATTTTGTTTTGCTTTTTCATTTGTTTGTCTTTTTAATTTGCAGCGCATTTTCATTTTGTTTGCTTTTTCATTTGTTTGTCTTTTTTGATTTGCAGTGCATTTTCATTTTGTTTTGCTTTTTCTATTGTTTGCATTTTTTTACTTGCAGCGCATTTTCATTTTGTTTGTGTCGTGTTTTGTCTCTAGGAGCCACCGTAGTATTTAGCTCCTTATTGTTAGGCTGTAGTATTACAATACTGTAGTATTGTCACCTTTACTGTAAAACTACTCACCAAAAGTATTTTAATGAAGGACTGATTTTAAATGTTTTCAGTTTTCCATCATTTAAATATTAAAGTGAACCCACATTTATATCCCTTTGTGTGTATGTGATTACCACGATAATGATAATGCTAATTTCATACGGTCTCAAGAATCAGTTTCTATGGGATTTGCTGTGTTATGTATATGGCAAGTTCACAATGGTCTACATTTTTCCCCGCTCTGAGTTTAGTACTGTACAGCTGTCTAGCTTAAACACTGAAGTGAACATATTTTTAATTTGTATATTGGAGTTTTGCAGTGAGTGAATTCTCTGAGTAAATCGTTCATCTTAAATTCTCACTGTAAGCATTATTAGATTATCCTGTTAGCCCATTAGCTTTTGATAGAAGGGTTGTTTGAATTTCATAGTTTTTCAAAACAAAAGAAATACATTCTATTTCTTAGAATTTCTGACTCAATTACAAAGTATTTATGGTACTGTATAACTGTGCTTTAAAAATGTTAGCTCCTTAATGTCCAGAAAAAGGGATACTGCTTATACAGTTTTGTACCACATTAACATAACACGTCATTTTTATGAACCAACCTTACAGCATGAGATCATATTAATGATGTTAATTACAGTAACTACCTGCTGCCTGTAAATTAATATAATATGTTTCAGTGTCACATGAATGAATGTACTATTGCTATGTAATTGCATGAACACACTTTCATATTTGAAAAAGTGGCTTACTGCCACCTGTGGCCCCCACGCACCTCTCATCAGATCATTTGTCAGATACAATACATCATTCTGATCATTTTATGGCTTTGTGGCACCAGTCAGTCTCAGGTAGAACCAGTATTTGTAGTTAAAAGAGGCATTGATTTCCGTGCTGTAAAGGAGCTTTCCACACATTACCTTTTTCATTACATATGGGCCTAGCATGAAGCCCTGTGGCACACCATGCTATGCTGCATAAACATTAACTCGTGCATTCGATTGTGTGTTAAATCAATGCAGAAAAGACATTGTTTATGACAATGCTTATGGTGTAAGATACGGATATGACTTGGCACACTGCAGAGGTTCACTGAGGTAGGGTGTCGGAAGCTGAGGGTGATCATGAAGGCTTGTCCTCGGTGACTTGCAGAACCAGCTCTGTGGGATGTGTCAGTGTCCTTTCTCCTGTCACCGTGGGTGAGGTTTGACGTGAGGCTCGACTCTTATTGCAAAAACGATTTACATAGTAGGTTAGTTGTTTATATGATGTACATTACAAGAGCAACAATGAATTTATGTGGAAATTAATATTTAGGCTTTGGTCGCATGGTTGCATGTATGGTTCATTAAAGATGATTGGGTAATTACAGAAAAATGATTAACTGTAATCAGCGTTTAGTTTAGTTGTAATATAATTCATATTATTTTCAATTTACATAAGGTGCACCAACAGTAAACTCTTGAACATAACTCACATTCAGTTCTGAATTTTATTCAACCATTCCATAGTACGGGCTGCTGACGTTGATGTGTTTTCCAGCACCCTCTGTGTGCACCTACTCATAAGAGGTATGCGACACCAACCAAGCCAACTTATTGTGTAACAAGCTGGCACTGCACTAACCTCTGTTCTGTGTATGCGTGTGTATTGCATGCATAATGTACCCTATTGTCCAATAGCATGTCTGTGTTTGGATGGGGGGGAAGGGGGGGTGCACCCTCTTGTCTGTACTCCTTCTCCAGATGGGATTTTGTAAGTGATATCATTCTTAAGCTTAATCTCCTTTAATGCGCAACTTGTGTTTGTGTTTCAAAAAAAAGAAAGAAGTAGAAAAAGAGAGAAAGAGAAGGGTCAAACTGGAAAGTCAGGCTTTATGAAAGAAGAAAAAATGTGTGACTGCAAGGATCTGATGAGAGACGTACAAGGCATACCTTTCCCGTGTTCAGAACACTAAATTTACTCTTGCAACTACAAAATGTATTAGCATTGTTCATACATGTGTCATGCAGATTGTTTAATATTTGGCAGTGCCTTTTTAATGTTCATATCACATTGCATTTGCTCTGTCAAAGTGAACATTCAAAGTAAAATACAACTGGCAAAAAAAATAAATGGTTTAAAATACACAGAGAATGACACTTGTATAATATAAAATAAAACACTGCCGTGTTTTGGCACATGGCTTTTTTCATCAGGCTCGTACCATTATGGCCCCCAATTCACTAAATAGTGTCACAAATAATGTGAGTCTACCCTCTTATGAAGTCATTAAAATGAGTGACAAGACCAACAGTTTTGCAAGAAATGACAAGTTACAAGACAATTACAAGGCAAGTCAAGAACAAATCTCTATTCAGACAATTTAGTGTGTATTCAGTATAAAAATATGCAAGGCCTCTCTATGCAAGAGGTGCCCCTCGCAATCCTACAACCATTTCTAAGCATATGAAAGGCAAATAAGTAGCATCAACTTCTGATTTTAAGGCTAGCAACAAGAGAGCTCTTATCTGTCTTTGTACTGTTGTGTTCACAAATTCTAGTTTGTAACAAATATTTAGGTTTTCCCACGTAACTAAGGCCAAATGAGCAAACTGATAGTCTACTAATGATTCAAATAGTCTAAAAACAATGTTCAAAAGTCACTGAAAGAATTAAAAGCAGTTTTATTAAGTTGTTTTAGAATAGCCCACCCACTATCTGCTTGTCAGAAGCCAAAATGACTATAGAGGCACAATTTAGCCTCATAAGGTTCAAAAAAACAATTTATGAAGCCTGCTTTAGAGGCTGGATTTCGGCTTAGCAAAGCAGGAGCCAAATGTGTGTGCGTGTGTGTGTGTGTGTGAAGGCTTTATAAACACAGGCTGTCTCCCGTTACGTTCAGCAGGTCTATTCTGGCCTCTCCCCTCTTCCACACAGTCCATGTTCTTTCTGCCTCTGTGTGGAAGTCTGTAGGCCGAGGTTAAGAGGTCACATTCCAGGAACCTTCGGCGTTGTGCCTCAGGGTGTGCACATGTGTGTGTGAAGCAGTTCTTGCATCCGTGACAGTGTTTACGTGGATGTTCTGTATTTTTTACCATAGAAAGTGAAAAGTTAACAGCACCTTTAGATGGCACAACCTCAATGTACAATTATTACCGTATTGGCCTGAACATAAGACCCAGTTTTTGTTCTAAAAATACTTCTTAAAAAAGGGGGGTCGTCTTATATTAGCGGACTAGATAAAATAGGGGAAACTTGCGCTTTTTTTCCCAAAAATGAACCTGGAAAAGGGGGGGTTGTCTTATATTCAGATCGTCTTATATTCAGGCCAATACAGTAGTTGATTGTTCAATTTGGCACACATGTAGTTTTTTATTTTTCTTGTTTTGTAAGAGTTTTTAGTTTCTGATCCTAAGTCAGACATTTATTTAAGCCCCTGGCTGTTGAGTGTAAGCACAACAACCTGTGAGGTGTGAAGAGTCACTTCATTCATTATTCTCTGGAAATAGGCCTAATGAGTGAAACAAACTCTGTGGACTGGCTAAAAAGGGTTCCTAAATTTGTGCGCGTGCTCTTTACTCTTTTACTATATGTTATGAGTTGTGTTGGAACAAAATGTCTAGAACTTCAGACTAAGATCATTTCAGAGAAAAAGATGCATTTATTTAATAGAAAATGTCTAGTATTTAGTGGGATAATTATGTAACATTCTCAGAACAACCTCATAATGAGATTAAGATGCTTTCCCAGAGCAGAAGGGTTTGAATACGTGGCAGCCAGTGTTGGAGTGTGTGAATGTATGTTCTTGCATGCGCTTGTGTGCAAGTGTGTTGGCAAGTGCGTGTGCAGTGAACAGCATTCCTGCAGTGTTGCAAGGCAGTAATAGAGAAAGGCAGCTGCACACATACACACACACACACACACACAACAGCAGAGCTGACTGTACTGTCATAACTCACCATTAATAAGCGTGTCTCCTTATTTTCTGGCTCATACAGTAAGTGCTACATGAGCACCTGCCAAAGTGAGATTGAGTTTACAATTCTGCTTCAAATCTCTCATCTTTGCATTAAAAAGTGCATTAAGGGGAAATTCCTCTGATTTCAAATGTGCATAATCTACATAATTAAGTTGTCAAAATGTAAACATTCATTTGAAGTGCTTTGAAATGAAATTAGTTGTTCTGGGGAACCCCATCAGAATTGTTCACAGCAGTGAATCAGGAACCAGGCATCCAAAGTGTTTAATGTCTCTTGAAACCCAATAGGTTTAAAACTAAAGAAAAATTCAACCTAAAACTTTTTTTAATCCATTCATGCAAGAGACAAAATTGTCCCCAAAGAAAACATACTTAAGCCTCCAACCACCACCACCACCCCCCACACCCCACCGGGTCCGAGATGCGCATACCCCCCTGGAAACATGGCTGAACCACGGTACTTCTCGGCCGAGATGCAAACGCCCCACCCCGCAACCACCACTCCTTCCACACGCCCCCGGGAACCATGGCTGAGCTGGTAAAGAAAGTCCACGCTAAGGCGTCCTCTTTTTCACAATCACAAATCTGGTCACCCTAACTAAGACGGTCTTAACTGCTAAGTCAGTTGCAACTAAAACCTTTTTTCCAGAGAGGACCTCCGTTGCACCAGCTAAGCTGTTTTGAAACTTAACAACCAAACACAAACATTCAATGTTTTGACCAAAGCCTTGCTACCCATCATCCACGATGGTGACCTGAATGCTGATGCTAACTCAGTTGTACATCAGCATAGCTAACTGGCTTGCTAACATTTGCTAGTAAGGTATCTAACTTACTTATAGACCAAAATGTAGAGGTCCAAATATATAGAAGACCAAATATAGAGTAAGGTCTACTCCTTCAGCTCTGTCTAGCGTATAAAATTATTTTGTCTGGATCACTTGTTTTCTTTTACATTTCTGTTCCTCCATGTTTCTTGTCCTTCTATTATCAGTGCAAAGTGCTGGAATTGATCATTTTGATCTTTTGCCATTATTTTTGAAATTTCTACCTATAATAGTGGGATAGGGCTTCCCTCTGTCTGAACATGATTGACAGGCTAAAAGATACACCTTCTTGTCCTGATTGGTTGAACGATGTTGGTCCACATTGTTTGCTTCTTCTCCCATTACAGACCCTGGGGCAGCCACACAGACCCAGTTTTGGGCCTGCTTGGACCTTCTGTGCGTGTATTCTATTGACAATCGTCAAATTAAGCATATATATTTTTTAAAAACTGTGTTTTGACTTGAAGTCAGCAGGTCCGCCTTTAAATCAGAGCATTATTGCCATAGAAACATTGTTGCCAACTGTTTGTTGAGTGAAGGCAGTTTTGCCCCCTTGCCTAATTAATACTGCCGCTGGGCTTAAAGAGGCGGAGGCAGGCGGCAGTTCCTTTTGTGTGTTTGGCTGTTTGTTGTGACAGGTGAAGGGCCAGGTGAGCTCAGGTAATCCTGTCTTAAAAAACACAGCTGGACACACACAAGACACATCAACAGACAGCAGGGGCGTGGCATGATGAAGACAAAGAGGCCCTCTCTGTGTTTCTCTCTATTTCTCTCTATAAAAGGCCTTGGTGCGCCAATTATGTCACCGTGCATATTCTCTGCCACCCGCTAAAAAAATATACAGTGACAAGAAGTGGGATGTTTTCATGATAAAAACAGCAGGGAGGGTGATTTGTGTGAGGCAGCAGGACCTTGACTGTCACACTGACTGTGAGTCATGTACTCTGAGTGCTGTGGAAATCCAAGGTTCGGTGTCCCCCAAAACAAGAGGCACTTCAAAAGAATCCAGAGACTTCAGTTCCGTGAATTCCAGAAGCGTTAGCGGAAATCCGCCATGAGGCAACAGGCGACCCTCCAAAAAGGGAAAAGAGCATTTGTGTGTGTGTGTCCGTGTGTGTCCGTGTGTGTGTGAATGAGCGTGTGTGAGTGAGTGCTTGGAGTGAGCGAGGCCACCACCACACACACTGACAGACACACTGAGTCAGCAGCCACATTCCACTGGAGTCAAGCACTAGCTTTACACCCATCCTTGTACACCCAGACAACCACACTCACACGTTTTTATACAATTCCAGGATGTGAGAATATATACATGGACACATTAAGTGTAACTTATGATATGCTAACATATAATAATATAACCCATGTGTATTATATGTATGTAAGTATGTATAATAATAATAATATATATATATATATATATATACACTTACATATATTGCTCTAAAAGTTTGAAGTGAAACACTTTACACAGGACAACTTGGATGGATGGCTTCAGCCATTTTCAGGTCATTCATTCATAATCTGGGTTTAGTTAAGCTTCTTGACTCAACTTTTCATTAATCACCAGCATTCTTAGCATCACTGGAAACATGGATCATTTTACTGAAGGGCTAACACCTCAACATGAACTACTAATCCACCCAAGCCCACTGAGAATCCAATCGATAAAGGAACAGATAAAAGAACAAATGAAGATCCATTTCCTCCATATATCTAGGCAATGTTGTATCCTCCTAGCAACAGACAACTGGCAGTAAATGCATTCCCACAGCATTTCCCTCGATCCCTGTAATCTCACTAATCCTGCTGTCAGCTGCCTAATCTATCATCTAATCTCTCCTGTGCCGTTGTCTAACAGGAAGTCCCCTTTACTTCCAGCCTACGAAATAATGATTGCTGGGAAAGACCACCCCTGTAATTGTGAGCCTGTGACAGGGTCCAGTCAGCTGCAGGCCAAGCTTGCCAGGGCAGTGGGGTGAATGAGGAGAAGTATGAGTCATCCCTCCGCATGCCAGCACATGGGAAATGATGGAGAAAACCACAGTCATGCTAATGTGTAAAAGAAAAGCAGATGACAGTGCACGGTGCAGTCCAGGACGAGGGCTTCCTGCAGCTCTCTCCGCACTTAAACACAGTCAGTGTCAAACATTCGCTCAGGAAACATCTGGGCCAAACCCATGGAAAAAGCCACTCTGGGCCTACCCTGGCTGATTCACTGTCTGCAGCGTAACTTTGATTTCTTTACTGGCGTTTGATCTCATACAAAGGAACGAACGGGGACAGCACAGGCCAATAAAGCATTCCTTGTTTCACACTCACTGTCAAACATTTTGGGCAACAGTTCGAAGCTTCTCACTGTACCTTTTCAGTTCATTGCGAAACAGGTCCAACTGCTTGCTACTCCTTTGAGTATATGTGGCTTGGTTTAACTCAGATTCATGTCCATCAAAATGTCTTGCTTGGGAGGAAAAGTATGTTCTGCTAGAATAGTTTGCTTTTCCAAATTTACGTTCTTCGCCGTAATAGGAGGATTTTCATGTCAGTTTCTTTTCTTTAACCAATAGCTGAGGGTCTTAGGGTTTCAAAGAGCCCT